>NMRB01004110.1:19887-36176 GCA_002633025.1 Notospermus geniculatus | reverse complement strand
ACTAATGACTGGGTCATCTCCAAATTGTTATCATAGGTGTATCTAATGAGGATACATGACATATGTAACGGGTTTGTGATTTGACCTACTTTTCAAGGTCACAGAGGTCAAAGTTCAAAATTTTGTCTTTAGGTGACACGTTTCATGGCTATTTGACCTAATATATTCTAACTTGGTGTGATCAGGTGTCTGGGTACCCTCTGTTCCTGGAACTCAAGGCTTGCTCGGGAACATTTCGATTGAACATATTGTCGACATTTGTTCTTCTGGTACATTCACCCAGGTGAGCACATGGTCCATGGACCATTTCATTAAAGAATTTGGAAGACCCTTTCTTCACGGTCCCTTGGTACAGTACAGGTCACAATTGACATCCCAGCAGCTTCGCGTAAGTTACTCGTAAGTTACGCGTAACTTACGAGTAACTCACGGCTTTGGTTTCACGTAACTTACCGCGTAATTCGCCAAAATCGCGTAACTCGCCTCGTAAATCACTGCGTAGCTAGCGAAATTCGCGTAACTCACCTCGTAAGTTGCGCGTAACATAGCTCGTGAGTTGTTGCGTAAGTTACGAGTGACTTACGAGTAACTTACGCGAATTTAGGGATGTCAATTGTGACCTGTACTGTAGATTCTACATGTTGCGTAACAGGTGAAAGGAGTAATAGACAAAGTAGTTTCTTATTGAACCGCAAAGGACGGGAGGTTGGTGAGTCATCAAACGAAATAGCCGAAGTCCATGGAGACTTTTTCCTTCTATGATTTTGATTCATAATTGACACGTAATTGGAGCTTTCTAATTATGTTACATCCTCTCTGATGAATTTGTTAATATAATATTCTCCGTAGGGATTTCCGGCAAATTATCATGTGAGGGGTATTCAGCAACAGATGACGCGTGTTGGGCTCTGAGATATTGTCTCTGAGGGCAACAGATTAGCCGTGGTCTCTGTCTCCAAGGGCAACAGATTAGGCCTTGGGCTGGGTTGCACAAAACCCATGGTAGTGCTAACTTGGTGTTAGTGCTGTCTAAAATGATGGAACAGATAAGAAATTGAGGAACTCCTTTATGTTGAGGAGCATTCTAAAATATGGGCCATAGTCTCCGAGAGTGACAGATCCAGCCTTGGACTGTAGGATATTTTCGGCGTGTAATACCCCCATCACACTGAAGTCGTTCTCAAAACGTCCTGCCCCGTCCTAAAAAAATCGTAAAACGGGCTAGAACGTGTACCCTTGGCCAAATAATGCTTCGATGTACTGGAGCACCCTTCCCATCCACGAAGTTCGTAAAAAGACTGTAAAACGTTGCCACTACGTCCACTCTGTTCGCACACAGTTTGAGTCCGTTCGGCAAAATTTTCAAGAACGTACTGAGAACTAGCTCAGTGTGATGGGGGTATAACCAAATTGTGAATTAAGTACATGTATCTCAGTACTTCAGTTAGGGCCTACAGGGTTTGTATTTGCTTCATGACAGTGCAGATCATTGTGATATACTTTGCAGAATTATTATTTGAAACAGTTTCTGGAGATTAGCGTTGAAGCCTTTTAGGGCCTACCGACTGTACCATAAAGTGCATCCAGATTTGGAGTGCAGACTATTCCTGTCATCATCTTTCTTAGGGCCCTAATCTAGCAGCTACAAAACTGTTTTTTTCACAGATATTCAAACAGTTGTGAAATAATACTCCACGAAGGCATCAAAAAGATAATTATCATAACAAAATGGTAAAATCCCTTTGCTTGTGGCCATAAATGCGTCACTGGCAAGATTGCCACTCTCGTAAGTCACTGCAATATGATCTAATGCATCAGGTTCCTTAGAGAACCAGAGTGCCGATGCTGAACTTTTCATGGATTTTGTGTCATGACTCATCGCACCGTGATCAATCCCTGTCCCATGAGATTTTCGTCTCTTCTTTCCTGGCCAAGACACCATTAGGCTCCACAGGGTGGCAATATTCAAATGACTCCCCAGATCACTGCATCCACTCTGACCATTTTCAACAGGATTTGCGAAGGCATCAAATTCACGATAATTGGAATCTGTTCGCATTCTTTCAGTTTTGCTAATTACCACGTGTTGAAGCTGTTAATTACTTTGCCTCAAGGAGTAGAAGTTCTTTAATGTGAAATATTGACTCAAGTTTAATGAGACAGTCTATAGCTGCAATCAGACTTTGTAGACTAAAGAAGTTCATCTTAGCGACCTTGATGTTGGCAATCTATTTTCACTTATTATCCCTGCCAAACAGAGTCGAAATTATAGCCTTGGTTTTGATATTTTTGAAAGTGAATTCCCCTACTTATTCTGAATTTGTCGCGAAAATTTGGGGATTGTTTTACTGTCCTTAAAGGACCACGGTATTGCCACTTTTTCTCAACAGCCGGTGCCACCGCGCCACTCTCTAACCCAGGGACTAACTACGTTGTCGGCGAATTGACCTGATTTACTACGTATATTTTGTAATGCATATTTGTAGTTCGTCTTACTGCCACTAGGTGGCTCCCTCTTCGTCGGCAGTCAAATAACGCATTTGAGATCCAATACCGTGCGCCTTTAAGAAAAATTGTCATGGCAGTTCCCCTTTAAATAAGGAAATGGTAATAATAAGGATGCAGTCATCTTCTCTTCGTATGTCTAATAATGCATTTGAGAGCCAATACCGTGCTCCTTTAAGAAAAATTGTCATGGCAGTTCTCCTTTAAATAGGGAAATGGTAATAATAAGGATGCAGTCATTGTCTCTTCGTCAGATCCACCTTTCTTTCACATAGAGATTATGTTTTTTTATATTAAGAAAAAGTGGGCCAACTGGTCACGGTCTAGGGGCAATTAATGTCTGAAATCCATCATCAAAGATCGTGAGATGGTCACATCCCTTTGTCTGGATTGACAGGGGCGTACAAAAGCTGATTATGAAGGGAAATAATCCTTGGATGATTAGGACGTGATTTGTCCACCAGGGCTTATCCGGATTTGTCGGGGTTGAGCCTTGATGAGGCATGACCAGTGGCGATGGCTTGACTTAATCACAGGGAACATTGTCATTTTGAAAGTAATGGGGCTCCTTCCTTGGTTGCCTGACCACGACACTCAGTTCGCTCGAGGTTGAACTAATCTCTTTGTTTTATAGAGTGGTGGAACCTGACTTATTTGTGACAGACAGAATGTGTCCTGATAGACGACTCTCGAATTCGCAGATCTGCGCACTTCCGCCAAAATCTCAACAAGAACTCGATCTGAAACCGGCTGACGTGACGCCATCCATGATTCAGCGATAGTTGAGTCTGACGCAACGTCTTCAGCCTCACTGTCATTGCGTTGTCTGTGTCACGTCATTCAGTTTCAGACCGAGGTTGTGGTTGAGATTTCGGCGGAAGTGCGCAGATCTTTGTGTTTACGTCAATTTGAGAACGGTCTATTCCCGAGGTCAAAATGACTTTTTAGGACCCATGCAACTGAACATTGGTGCCTTAATAAAGGGGTGTCCACCTGGTTGAGGTACACCTGTATCTGTAGTAGTTTGGAAGAAAGTAACTAACCCACACTCTCTTGTTCTGTCATTGCAGTTGCAAGTTCCATCTGGGGTAAAGAGAACATTGCACTTTACGTTGGCCTGTTCGTATGTCTGGCTGTCTTCATCACCGTTCTCATCATTATTGTGTTCCTCGTAAGAAGGAAGAATTCTTCAGGAGCATATGATGATCGCTATATGAATGGATCAGGTAAGCATCTCACCAAGTAAATGCTAATGGTAGTGTCCCACTGGCGACTTTTGGCCTGCGACAAGGGACGAATGAAAAAATCGTAGCTCCTCGTAACATTTCTTAGACTGTCGTCTATGCTCGCCATGATTCTCTGGCTCGCAGAAAAATGTTCAAAAATTTGCCCGTGACAAAATTTTAGTCTAAGTCAGTCCAAGTTATCTTGTGTATAGTTGCACCCATGTCGTACATAGTTGTACAGGATCGTAGGTCTTGATTGTGGAAGAGTACCGTGACTTTGACTATCTACGATAGTCTGCGATAAGCTACGAGTAATGTGCGAAGAAACTACGAGCATCTACGAGTATCTACGACCACCCACGACTAAATTCGTCTATGCCTGCGAGTGTTCGACCAATCAGCGACCAGTTGACAACTCGTGAAAAACTACGAATGCTAAATATCGCAGCTTGTCGAGGGAATATCGCAGATTTCAGATTCGCCCCTTGTCGTGGGCAAAAGTCCCCAGTGGGACACTACTATAAGACTCCTGTATGTCTCAGTCCCAAATGAAGGCTTCTTTGCTGAAGTCATTTGAGCCATTCCGACAAGGTGAACAAAATCTCTAGATCAGCATCAAAGCGTAAATTCACCTGATGTTGTTACTCATTAACGTGATAAATTGACCAAGTGACAGAATTCTCCGCCTGCTTTATCTACTTCAAAAATTGTTGTCTTTCATAATCAGTGCCATCAAGCAGACCTGTCACTGTGATAGATTGGCTGATAGGTACACACCCATTAACTTGTTTATTTGTCAACACGTTTCCCAGACATCTGGTTTTTTTACAAAAACTAATTAGCAGTTTTTGTAACCATGTGAATGTCTTATTTTTCTTTTAAACCACACATGTGTCGGTTGCTGAGGAGGTTTTGTTTTGACAATTCCACCTGTAGTCCAGGCTGTCTCTTGGTTTGACATGTCTATCATAAAAAATTCATAATATTTTGCTATCATATGACATCTATCAAATCAGGGGACATTCAAAACAGAAGTTTCCTGACAGTTTCTTTCTCTTAAACCTGGCGTCCACTAGGGCGCGGACAAGATGCGGAATGCAAAATTAGTAAATCTGTATTCATTCAGCAATGTCTCCGCATTCTTGAAAGATTCCGTTCACTGTCTTTATCATTCCTAAACATTTCCCGGCGTTTCTGCACTTTCGGGAGAGGGCAAAATGCCCAATAGTCATTGACGCGGAAAGAATACCGAAATGACACAATTTGTTTCCGCAACCCTTCCTAATGTTGTCGGCGCTCTAGTGGACACCACCCATTAGGGTATGTCCTCATAGGGCTTGTAGACTGCAGTCTTAATGCCTTTTCCTTGCATATTTTCCAGATATCAATCTGTCTCGAGGTAACAATGAGAAGAAACTGACAAAAGGCCAACAAGAACTGATCTCCACCCAGCCTGACTTGACACAAACCGTTGTCACTATCCCGAATCATAATGCCCTCGACACACCGAACAACAATCACATCGGCTCCATGGAAAAACTTCCAATGCTGCCTGAAGTCAACACTGTTGCTGTACCACCGCTCACCAAAAACCATGCAAAATCACTCCTTCTAGATACACCAAGTGAACAGCTGCATTACAATTCATTGCCAAGGAAGGACTCGAAGCATTCTTTGAAATCTTCGACAACCGGTTCTCGGCCGCAGTCCGTATACGAGTCCGATGTCAATGCTACAAACAGACAATCAATTATATCAGCTCAAGTTCCCAGCAATATCGATGCTGAATGCATCACCTGGGCCACCGTCACAAACGCTGGGGCTCGGCTGGTCTTGCCCGATTCCGGTGAGTATAACCACCCGTTCAGAATATGCCCAAATTTTCATGCTTAAATAACAATCATGACAATTGATGGTTAATCTTAGGATTTTGGCACAAAATGTACCAGTACCTGCAGAATTACCTAGGCCTACTGACAGTAGAATCAGCTGTCTGTCTGTCTGTCCATACTTAGCTCTCTGTTATTGATCAGTAGGAGCAGTCAGCCACGCGTATTGCCAAAAGATGGCAGCAAAGTTCTAGCGGACCATGCAGTACAAAAGAAACGTCTCTTAATTGGTGCACAATCAACAATGAATGGGTCCACCACATGCATTGAATTGGGCCGTAGTGACACCTATTGGTCAACTCACTGACAGCTCCTATTGTACTGTCTCCTGTCTAAAATTTTGTGGAGAACCCTCAATCCTAATCCTCCTTTCTACAGGTGTCAGTCTGGTGATCCCAGAAAATGCCATCGCAAAGGGCCGCACGGAGGAAGTGTTCCTTGCAGTTTCCCGTGACGACAAAGACCGACCTAGATGTACTGACCACCAGACTGTCCTGAGCCCTGTAATCCTGATGGGACCACAGGGCCTTCCCCTCAAGAAACCCGCCATCATTACGTTCCCACATTGTGCTAGTCTTAAACAGAGTGATTGGTTGCTGACCATTTATAACAGTGAGACACCGTATGATGAGCCACCGATTTGGAAGGTAAGTTACCTGATTACTACTGCATGACAGTCCGGGAAAAGCCTAATTCGGAAATGTGTCCTATTTCGGAAACGGACAGTGTCTGAATTTGGACTCCGAGTCCTAATTTGGACACTGTCCGTTTCTGATGGAGCACAATTGATGTACCTTTATCTGCGTACCTTCCGCTTATGTCGTGCAGAAGGTACGCTCCAATTCATTGCATATGGTACGGGTACGTCACGCTTCACTTCCACGCACAATATGCGAATGACGCTACGTCTTCACCGCGTGCCTTCCAAGGCACCCCCACGACATCCACGGAAGATACAAGGATGGTACGCGCATGACGCTGCGTGGTACGTGAAATGGTACGCGACAGAGAAGTTCGGTCAAATATGCAGAGTACTGTACTAACATAGAACTGAGATCGGATGGCCGAAGTGCTTCGCAATGTAAGATCCACTTTCACTTGTGTATTCAATGCTTCTTTTTGTTTTCAGCCTGTGGTTACTCTTGGCCAAGAGACAATTAACACACCAGGGTACTGCCAACTTGACCAAGGACAATGTCACTACGTCACTGATAACCTGACACGATACACCCTCATAGGTGAATCATCTCCGGGTGGGAAGGGTGTGAAGATTCTGAGATTAGCTGCCTTTGCACCTCCTATTCCCAGCTCGATAGATTACAGTATAAGGGTTTATGTGATCGAGGACACACCTGATGCTCTGCAGGTAGGTGCACGTTGCTAAGTATGGCTGCCATTTGATAAGTTGTAATTTTTTATTTATATTTATTTTTATTCAATATATAAATGAATATGGGGAGGACAACAGGCGAAACGCCTATATAAGTCCTTCCCAAATACAGTAAATATATCAGAACAAAGAGAAATATGATAACAAAGTGGTCGACGGTGCAGTGGGTGAGAAGTTCAGACACGGGTTTGGAGAAATTAATAGAGTATGAAAAACACAAAAATCAAACCACCTTAGTAAAAAACAAGATAAGTTGTAATACATGTATACTGTAGTTGAACATGGCCTCCGAAGAGGGGCGTATTCGAATCCCCATTCTTGATAACACTCGTGCTGACCCAGTTCATGTAGTTGTTGACTCAACTCGAGAACGGCAGTTTCGAACGCTGAGAACGCAACCCACGCCAGGCCAAGAACATGTTCATCTCAACCCTCCACTGAGTGGGGAGTGAGAAGAACACATTCTTGGCCTGACACGGGTTGTGTTCTTGGCGTTTGAAACTGCTGTTTCTCGAGATGAGTCAGCAGCTACATGAACTAGGTCAGCACGAGTGTTGTCAAGAACGGGGATTCGAATACGCCCTGGTATAAATCTTCGTTCGATGTGGGACAAACTTGTATCAGGGGAACTTCCTCTGCATCACTCAACGTTGTTGATAGACAGGTACGTCAACTGATCTTTGATTTCTTGATGATAATTTTCTTCTCCATGTTTTACAGAGTGTTGTTGAAGTTGAGAACAAACTTGGCGGCAAGTTACTTGAGAAGCCGAAACAGGTTCCGTTCCAAGATGGTGGCTTCAACTTGTGTCTGACGATAGAGGAACTCTTCCCTGGGTGGAGGAGCAGAATTGCTGCCAATTATCAGGTACGTGTCGTGATCAGATTTTTGGCGTATTTGAGATACAGTATCCTTGCCTCTTTCTTTGCCACTAAAGCCCTGGGCCGACCGAATGGAAACTCCGATAGCACTAACAGTGCCTAAGAGAGGCATGCAATGCCTTTTGCCATTACAGAGTTTCTCTGTTCATGTTAGTGCTATCGGAGTTTCGATTCAGTCGGCCCTGGTTTATTGCACTGTCTGTGTTGGTTGAGGTGCAGGTACCGGTATGCAATTATGGTGGGGTGCCTTTCAATGCAATAGAATTCGTAGCAATGGGTCAGGTGGGGGGAATTCGTAGCAATGGGTCAGGTGGGGGTATGGTGTATCTTTTTAAAAGCAAAAGGGTCCATGTCACCATCAGATCTACTGCCATTTAGTCACAATCATGTTTTTTGTTGAAACTGCATGATCAAAGGGATCTCTACTAGAAAGTGCCTGAGGAAGACCCCCGTTGGGGTTGAAAATTTGTGAAATTGGGAGACGACTTTACTTTTAAAGCGCTCCTCCACTTGACAGTTTTCTCGCAGAAGTTGGCTCACAATGGGCAGTTCACCATTGTTTGTGCCCTGTCGGCTTACGCTGGGACCAATGGCACTTTAAACAACTGCTCACAGTTGAGTTGCCCATTGTGAGCCAATTTCTGTGAGGAAACTGTCAAGTGGAGGAGCGCCTTTACTATCATGATCAAAGGAGTGTCCACTTAACTGTCAGGCTTGGTGTGGAAGTGACGTCACGTGAGCTCTCTCATATGGACACTGTCAATGTATCAGTATATTCCTTGTTGCTCAGTAGACCCTTAGTATACTTCATTGCAATGCTGTTTCAGAATCGAATGCATGATTTAGATGGAAAGGTAGATAGGTTGGAGTTTTGCACATTCAATGCTTCACACGCCCATGGCTTTGCAGGGAGTGAAACAGGCAGAGATCCAGAAGGGGCCCTTTGTGAGAGAGATGATCATTGCAAATACCCCAAGTTGACCAATTTTGTTGAAATGAAACATAAAGCAATGTACTGTTGTCATCTTACTTTTATCAACTTTTATCGACATTCTTCGATCGACTTTCCATCATGGCTTCGCCAGAACATGTTTAAAAGAGAGAATGCTGTAGGGCAGATTTGAAAGCGTACAGTAAATGGACAACCATTTGAAAGCTTGATTTGCTGGTCATTGCTGAAATCACTGGGAACTGAAAATTTTGTGCCTTGCTTTGGACTTAGGGATGAGGTTGTATGTCAAAGGCTTTTGATGTGTAGCTTTTTGTAGGCCTCATAATGGCTGTTCAAAAGCTTGCTTTTAGTTTGCAGATATCTGAGACTCTGGTTGCGGTCACACTACTGTGTGTTGCAATGCCATGGGCAAAACCTTTCACCTGTCTTATTTACCATCATCTGCTTTGGGAATCAGGTGCGAAAAAGAATTGAGCTTCAGTGTAAAATTCTGTTACGTTTGTGTGTTTCGTTTTTCAGACGACTTAGTTTTGAAATTGTCCATGAAATTTTCACTTTGAATATGTTTCTCTTCATCTAGGAAATCCCGTTCCGGCACATCTGGAGTGGAAACCAGAACAATCTGCATTGTTCTTTCTCACTGGAACACGTGGAACGAAACCAACAGAAACTTGGTTGCCTGATCCAGGTGTACCAGAAAGGAATACTCACCAATCGACAGGTGCTAAATATCAATTGCAATCTCAAAGAGGTAAGTGGTTTTAGTGTTTGACTACCTGAGATTCATTCAGCAAGAAGGCCAATTCCTACCCAGTGGTGAAACACTAGACCAATGGGAGACTTACTGCCGTTAGAGGCCACAACCGTTGGCGGTCCTAGAATATCGCTTAATTGACGTCACACACGTAAGCCACAGCCTCACGCCATTACTGATGTCCATGGCGCTTGCGTTTCTTTCCCTGTGACGTCAAATTCTATGACCTATAGACGATTCTCAAATTCGCAGATCTGCACACTTCCGCCGAAATCTCCATAGCCTCGATCTGAAAGCGGCTGACAAGATGCAAGCCATGATTCAGCTATGGTTGACTCTGACGCAGCGTCATCGAAGTCACTGTCGGGTTGTCTGCGTCATGTCATTCAGTTTCAGACCGAGGTTATGGTTGAGATTTCAGCGGAAGTGTGCAGATATTTGTCGTATACCGTCAATTTCATAACGGTCTGTTAGGACCACTGACTCTTGGTGGCTTGTAACGTCTCCCATGGGGGATCCTGTTGGCGTGCATGGTCCTTGAAGATTTGACAACTCCCTTGGTCCCGGTACAGTACCAGTGTTGCAGGAAATATTTTAGCTGCACTTGAGGTATTCCTCTAAGGAAGAGTTAAATATCAATTGCAATCTCAAAGAGGTAAGTGGTTTTAGTGTTTGACTACCTGAGATTCATTCAGCAAGAAGGCCAATTCCTACCCAGTGGGGAAACACTAGACCAATGGGAGACTTACTGCCATTAGAGGCCACAGCCGTTGGCGGTCCAAGAAAGTTGCTTAATTGACGTCACAGACGTAAGCCACAGCCTTACGTCATTACTGATGTCCATCCATGGCGCTTGCATTTCTTTCCCTTTGACGTCAAATTCCATGACGTATAGACGAATCACAAATTCGCAGATCTGCACTTCCGCCGAAATCTCAACCATAACCTCGATCTGAAACGGGTGACGTGATGCAATCCATGATTCAGCTATGGTCAACTCTGATGCAATGTCATCGAAGTCACTGTCGTGGGGTTGTCTGCGTCACGTCATTCAGTTTCAGACTGAGGTTGCTTGAGATTTTGGTGGAAGTGCGCAGATCTGTCATTTATGTCAATTTGAGAACAGTCTATTAGGACCACTAACTGTTGGTGGCTTGTACTGTCTCCCATTGGGGATCCTGTGGGCGTGCATGGTCCTTGAAGATTTGACAACTCCCTTGGTCCCTTGACAGTACTACTGCTGCAGGAAATATTTTAGCTGCACTTGATGGCGTTCCACAAAGGAAGAGAGGGATAATGGGTGTGAAAAAAACTAGTGAATGCTTTTACTTTCTTTCCGCTGTACAAATGCATTGGAGATTCTGTACTAAATTGAAGTAAAAGCATTTGCTAGGGTTTATTCATACCACCCATACTAGTACTACATAGTGTTACTAATGCATGCTACTGAAAACGTTTTATTTACTGATGTCTAGAATCTGACTTAAGCTGCGTTTAGCTGACACGCAGTAAGCGGAATGCGGATCGTGGAAACGGAACACGGAATAGACATTTGTTCGCTCCAAGCCATTTCTATTCATCCATTTATCTGCACGTGGTGAGCGGTTTGCGGAACGCGGATAGGTGGACTGCGGAAAGACCGATCACTCGGTGTAGCGATTTTTCCGTCCGGGATAAAAATCTGCGGCACTACAGAGCACCTGATTGGGCAGGGACGGACCAAACCGGTGCCATGCTTACAAAAACAGAAGTGATACCGCATGCAGATGAATGGAACACGCGGAATGTTTACTGTGTTCCGTTTCCGCCATCTGCCTTTCGCTTACCGGGTGTCAGCTAAACGTAGCTTTATGCATTGCATGCAAAACAACTAAACAAAAATCATAACAACTGGTGTTGCTATAGTTCCAGAGGGTGCCTACCATAGGGCGTCTGCACCATACACCCCTGCTTTTCGTCCTCTCACGAACTGCACAAACTTCTTCCAAAGGTAAAATAAAATGATTGGTTCTGACACCTTAGAAGCATCTCCCAGGCTCCTGACCTCTAGTTTNCTCAACCATGTATCGAAGTGTGTTGCAAATGCAAATGTCCCAAAACCTGTGGGTTATTGGTGCCAAAAAATTTAGCATACACTACAGGAAGTAACGAGATACATGATATTCACACCAGGGTACAACGGACTACATTATAGTTCATGTGATATGGGCCGAAGTCTATTTGTCAAGTTGGCCGACTGGCGGCCATATTAGGTTGGTGGAAAAGCTTGTTGAAGGAGTGAGTTACGTAAAGACTTGATTTTGTTCTTTTTCAGGATTCCATACTCTGTCAAGGCCAAGTTGGGTGCATTTTTGGATCCCCCCAATATGAGAGGTACTGATTGGCGGATGTTAGCCCACCAGTTAGGAGTAGATAGATACATCAATTTCTTTGCCACAAAATCCAGTCCAACCGAATGTATCCTCGACCTTTGGGAGGCACGTCACCGTGACGAATGTGCATTACTGGAACTTATGAACTACCTTCGAATTATGGGACGTGTAGACTGTGTTGCCATTATCGAAAAGGATATGGGGTCATGGTTATAGAACTTAGTCATGTGGCACCTGGACAATAGAGGGTGCTGCTGAGTCTAGGGCCAGTGATGCAATTGTTTCGGATGTGTCAATTGGTTGTTTTTTTATGGATTCTCAATTGGCCGATTGACATGTCTTGGTGGTGCTGATTTTCAAAGGCTTGATGGCCAAGACTAGATATCATGAAGGAAGATGACGAACGTGTACTGGGATTCTAATGTAGGGACATTGTGAAATGACCTATATAGTCAGATTTCAGTGGCACAAGAAATAAACCGAAGGAATTCAATATCAAATGGATTTTCTGGAACTATGGAAAGTCCATGTAAGACATATATTCCAGGGAATTATGACACAAATTTACTCGAATCAGACTTTTTTGATTCTTCTCAGTTTCAGCATTGCCTTCTGGAAGAAGCAGTCAATGTGCATTCAAAAGATTGAATGTTGGAATCACATGATCTTTTGAGAAGGTTTTGAATACCGTAGTGGTAACGTGAAATATAAGTTGCAAAACATAGGCCTACATCTATAATTTACGTATTTGTAGTTACACAGGGTGGTATTGGAATGCTTCCATTCTTAAATTCATTCAAGTGTGGTACAAGGGTACATCGTTTGTGATTGTGGAGGATGGAGATAGAGTGCGCCGAAATGTACTTATGCTGAATATGACAAAATGTCTTATTGTCAACATCCTGACGAGATTTTCCAAACACCAAATGTGTCGCTGCTCAATTACCGATTTCACAGGCAAAACGTGGTCCTTGTGTTCCTAAGAACTAAATGATCTCAAACATTGACTACTTAGGAATACCTGCATACCTGTGCATTGTCAACAGACAGAGCTTTGTTTCAGATTCTGTGTCACCAATTTTCATCACGCATTCATGATGGTAAATTTGAAGAGTGACATGATCTTAACACTGACAGAGAGGTAAATCAGTGTATGCCTGTGTTGGATTCATGGTTCTGCATTATGTGATTTTGTTCGACCTTGGTGAACACCTACATCACCTGTTATGAAAGAATGGACACGTCATAAGACCAGAGAAAGATATCCTCGGTATCTTCCTTTCAAGATCTGATACTTTCAAACATTTCTGTGGGATTTCATTTTCGTCGATTAAGAGGAAGAAATGATTAATTTCAGTCATCGAATATCTCGTTCTCATATTGTATTAGGAAGACATGATCGCAAAATGTAACAGTGATTCCCTATTTATATAAAGATATTAAATAAAAGAAGAAATAAAAATGCCATGAGGGCAAACACTGGAGATTAACCCTTCACACTGGACATGTGAAAACTTTGCAATAACTAAAAAATATTCTGTTTGACAAGACTTTTCATTTATGACGTAGTTTTGTTTTTCATATATGATATTCAGAGTGAGGGGTTAATCATTCCATGTCTTATATGACCTAAATGTATGGTGCAAATGAATCCAACCTTGTTGAGAAGAGTAACTTATGATAAGTTCCAAATCTTGAAGGACAGTAATAAAGGATGAAAATGTCAACTGGTGGCCGTGATCACTCACACTGGTATCCGGTATATTGCCCACCAATACCACTCATGATCAGAAAAGCATGGTCAGTTGAAATATCAGCCTATTCTAAAGAGGTTCTTCACTGATGTCACAACGGTCACGTGACTGCAAAGAATCGGCATAATTGGCTGTCAAATGGCCGGCGACGACATCAAAACTGTCATGTCATGACATTTCGATGTCACAATTGGTGTGTTGATGCTGTGTTCGTGCCGTGATGTCGCTTGACAATATGGCGGCATCGTGTCGTCATGGAAATGTGATGTCACGTGAAGAACCTCTATACTCTGTACTCTGTGCTTGGAATGTACAAAAAGAGTACATGTATGACTTTAATCAGTCATGTTCCTATGATCAAGATATATACAGCCTTTCACCATTCAAGGACATTATTCAGTTATTCAGCATTCAGGGATTTTATACAAACATCTGAAAATCAGCAATAGATGATGCATCATCTTATCCTAAGGGGTCTGATCTGTCACAGTGGCCCTTCTCAACAAAGTTGGTTATTGTATTTCCTGGTCAACATTCATGTGTACAGTTTTGTAGGCTTTTTGTGCTGTATAGTCGCAGAGGTTAGTTGGTCCTTGTGGAGTATGTGGATCAAGCATTTCTGAGTGTACATTTATGGGATGTCATTTTAGTGTTATGCACGCACCCTTCAATTGTATCAGGTATGAAACCCGATTATTTTAGATTTTTGTTTACTACTGCTCAGTTTTCATTGGGAACGTCATATGAGTCACCGTCTGCACAGATTTTGCACTACAATGGTTGTAAGAAGTGCCTGATTTTCCACGGTGAGAGAAACATGCAGTATACCTCCGCAACAAGCCAAGTTGCATGTTTAGCTGATTCTGGAAGTCTGGCGACTCGTGTTGTGAAGGCTGCTGTAAAAATGTGAACTTGTCACTGGCAGGAATCGCCACTAAAGGAACCACTGGTGAATAGCATACCATCCGGTCTCTATTTTTACCAGCAAAGGTCGGACAAACGTTAGATAATAACTAGACTTCACTACATGACCACATTGTCGAAGGTGAAACAGGACAAAAACAGAGTCAGACAAACACAATGAAATTGACAAGTCTGAAGTCATTCGGGTGGTTCGTTATTCCAAAAGTGGCGCCTGAAGCCTGGCGCACACCTGAGACCAAAATCATGCGACCACCGGCGAGACTGGCGACCATGACGTTGCAGGCAACCATCGCATGAGAGGTCGCTCGCCGACCACACTTGCGACCATTTTTCAGTGATTCATCTGCAAACGACTGATGAACTCTGGAAGCAATTGAAGTCGCCCTCTATTGTGGTGTCACATCGGAATCGTTTGCGGACGAAAGTTCAATTGTTTTGTTATCGATCGACTTGTTGCAAAGTATCGAAATTAAACATGTTGAATTTTTGGTCTCTTGATGCGATTGAAATTCTTTGGTCTCCGTTGGCCATTAAAACTGGTCATTCAGATCGCCCAGTGCAACAATCTTCCGCAAACAATGTAGCGACCACTAAAACGATCTGCAGATATGAGACCAGATACGATTACCGGTAATCGGGTGACCACAGTGACTGTCGCTTGCGCATGGTGCAACGATCTGCCGCCGACAAGGCGACAAATCCTGCAAATCTCCAGTCGCTCCAGCAGTCGGAAGGGTAGGCCCTAGTCTCCTAAAAAATCGCAGGTGTGCGCCATTCTTTAGATATTTCTTTTACTGACATTCAGATGCTGTCACGTTAATTAACTTGAAGGTTAAGATTTCTCTGATAACAACTCAAGAGTTCTTCTCAGCTATGAAAACTGTGTTCATCTCCACTTCATGTATATTTTGCTGTCAGGGAATCATATTCAGCAAGATGTCTGCCCCTTGAAATCGGTCAATATTAAGGGTGACTGACGATAAGATTAAGTTACTTGTACATGTAGCAAGCACCCAAATGCGTCTTACACGCACAATACGCTGGCATAACATCCAACACAATGCCTCATTAACTGTTGATAACATTTTCAGTGGCTTTGTACATTTAGTCGATCACAGTGTATTATACAACATGGTGCTGAATTATTTTATACGATCACGTGGAAGATCAGGTGGTGGGTGTAATCAGTATTTTATCAAAAAACTGTTGGAGAACCCCAAAATGATTGCCGCCGTTTAGTACCGAGTATGTTAGTTGAGTGTATGACGCTAGATTTACAAATCTTGTTTTTTGTGTTCGTCCTTCTACAATTTGAAATAAAACTGTTGGCTTTTTTATTATTTATTTCTTGCAAACAGTTAATGCTATTTAATTGCACATACTGGGATGGTCCTGTGGTCGAATTGGTAATAATATAATTGGGATTTTCTGTTTCCAATGACTAAAGGAATTTATAGGGACAAGTTGCTTTTAAGAGGCGGGAGAAAATTCAAAGAAACCTATTGACGCTTCTCTTCAAATATTTGAAAACATGTTGATAGCCAGTGACTTTACTTTACTGTCTTCTGTGCACCAATCCGTGGTTCATCAGTGCTTAAGTACTTTTTGAGTGGATTTTTTACCCCGACAATCTTTATTTTCG
>NMRB01004110.1:5504-17636 GCA_002633025.1 Notospermus geniculatus | reverse complement strand
CATCTGGTTCTCACCAGTCTATCTGTCCTGACGGTCATCTAGCCTGGTTCGAATCCACCACATTTCCCGTTTCTGAGGTGGTGACAGCCTCAGCCAATCATCGGGGCGCGAAGGAAAATCGACGCGCCAATCAAAATCCGTGTTACAAATTCGAGCGTGAAGAGCAAAGAAAGTGTCCAACGGTGATTTGTTTCGCAAGTTCTGATTGCTCGGAGGCGGGGTCAAGTAGGGGTTAGGTTCATTAATAATTTATGCATTAACGGAAAAGATGACACGATTCGGACAAGGCTAAAGACGGAGTTCATACGGAGTCGATAGCCTTGTTTGGACAAGATGGGCGATTCGGGACATTCGTAGCGTCAGTGAAAGCCAGGCATTACAGTACGCAACAAATGTACGAGAAAAAATGTATTCATTTTATTAATTGTCATAATATTATTTGGGTAATTGCAAATGCAACATATGATATGCAATAATTTCACTTGTGGCCGTGTGATATATGTTAGATGATGGCACCGGGATTGTCAATGGTTTGTCTAGTCACGGTCTGAGACGTTCATGTATTTTTTCTATCCAAGGGCTCCATCGTAGGTAATTCAAATGATATGGGATCGATTTTACTGAGTGTCTTATGGCAGACCTAGACATCACGATTGCAGTCAGCCCTGGGTTATATCCGTCACTGTGTTGATTTTTCAAACAGTAGGCCTATGGCAAAGCGCCAGTAACAGTAAGCAACAAATGTACGAGAAAAAAATGTATTCATTTTATTAATTGTCATAATATTATTTGGGTAATTGCAAATGCAACATATGATATGCAATAATTTCACTTGTGGCCGTGTGATATATGTTACATGATGGCACCGGGATTGTCAATGGTTTGTCTAGTCACGGTCTGAGACGTTCATGTATTTTTTCTATCCAAGGACTCCATCCTAGGTAATTTAGACGATGTGGGATCGATTTTACTGAGTGTCGTACGGCAGACCTAGACATCATGATTGCAGTCGGCCTTGGCTTATATCCGTCACTCTACAGGGTTGGCCAAAAAAAGCGCAACATGGGCAGCCCAATTGTGGTCTGGAGACCAGGGGTGGCCGCATAGAAACTCCGCTAGTGCTTCGACAGCCTATCGGTGTTAAAATGCATGGAAAAATGTACAGCACTATCGGCAGATGGGCGCCGCTAGCGCTAGCAGAGTTTCTATGCGGCCACCCCAGGTTGTATGATGTCCATTTCAAACCCAGTAATAACCTGATCACAAGTTAGGTCAGGGTAGGATTAGTCATGAATAGGCCTGGGTGTTACAAGAGACTGAGGGCCGTATGCACGGGTCACACTTTCATTAAAGTCTGAATGCTTCAAGCATAGAGATAGGGCCGTATTCTAGAAGCTTCCTTAAGTCTAAGGTCTACCTTTAGCTATTGTTTGCAGGGTAGAATACAAAAGTGGACCTTAGAGTTAAGGAGGCTTTAATGACTGACCTCTTAGAGGCGAGGATAAAGTATATATTGGGCCGTATTCTAGAACGTTCCTTAACATTAAGGTCCACCTTAAATCTATTGTTCTCGATGGTTTTACAATAGACTTAAGGTCGACCTTAACGTTAAGGAGCGTTCTAGAATACGGGCCAAAATTCTTTCAACTCTTTATCTGCCAAAACCCATGTAAACAACACTGGGTACGAGGTGACAATAAAGATATTATTATTATCATTATTATTATTGTTATTATTTTTTTAGTACCGGTATCATCATCTGTGCTAGCGTGCAGACGCACTTCGTTGGAGCTCCGATATGTTGTTTTTTTTCACTTATCTACGAATTAATTTTTCAAACAGGTTTCGGTACACTGCTGAATAAACACGAGGCAAGAGTGTTGCTGGTTCTCCCAGTCCTCTTTTTCGCCGGGGAGCGCGGTGACATAATGGTTAGGGCTGTGGACTCGTGATCGGAAGATCGCGGGTTCGATCCCCTGCGGTGCCACTCTCTAACTCTCAACTGGCCTGAAATGTCCATCGTGTGCGCTGTATTGCGGTTGCCCTTTGGTTTCTGCAGCAAGATTTCTGAATCATAGGCTAGGGTAATAATGTGTGCTTTTCGAAATCCCCGTGTTTTCGTTAGTTTTTCGCACGTCGACAGATGGCGCAGCCATTAAGTAAAATGACCGAATAGTCAATGTATGCAGCGCAACTATTGCCGGGCTACTTAACTACAATGTAGCAGTGTGACCTCTCGCCGGGATTTTCTTAGGCCTACACACGGGTTGAACACGGGTCTGGAAAAAAACGGGTATTTTGAACAGGTGTAACCTTAGCTTACTTTCCAGACACATAACCTGCCCAAAATTCCCAGAAAAACCGACAACTAAAACTTGGTAGGAGATGTATGAAGAACAGATGGTTGTTACTGACGATGGCGGAGTCAAGCTTGGTCATTTCATGATGTCTTTACGTGAGACGAAAAACGTCAAATACATGTAGTTTCCCAGCGTCATGATCGCTGAAACAACTGATTTTTTTCGAGTCACGTCATAGCGTTCAGAAATGACGTGCAGGACGTCTACCCGTCAGGTGGAGCACTCTTTTGTAGGGTGATAGTGTCTATTGTATTTTGTGGAGCAACCTACAATCTCGGCCCGAGCGTAACGAGTCTCTGGGTACGAGATTGGTTTGCTCCTCGGTCACACAAAAAAATATTCGTCTCCACTTGAGATAAGTGTTAAAGCGTGTTAAACGGAGACTCCGCTCATTGAAAACTTAATTTGAATTTTTATCAACCCATGTAGACTATTCCCATGAATTGTGATGTCACTCGTGTCAATAGGCTGACGACCTATGAACTGATACTGTGACTGCCTAGGCCTATTGGTTGTACCTTCATAAATATGCATTGAGCATACATGACATCATGTATGCTATGCAATGGTCTCCTTGGGATCCAATTAAAATAAATGATCAGTTTGCTGATTTAAAAAAAATATGACGTGTTGCAGACATCAATGAATTTGAATGTATTAACGATATTTCAAAAATTCAAAATATCACACAATGGAGTCTCCCTTTAAAGGGTGTTAAAAGGCTTTGAAACATAAATATCTTCAATTTGTGATCTCGAAGCGAGAAAGCATCTAAAATGGGCGAAAATCTTTGGAGGTACCAAAAGTTTCCACGCCTCCTGCCGTGGTGTTCTGATGAAGATAACGGAACAAAATTGCTGTCATTTTGTAGGTGTATCCTTCTTCTAAACAGACCAGGGTCCTGCTTTCGCATTTTCTACGGTAATTCGCTGTCACATTCCATTATGTGACGCAGGATGGAGCGACATGGGCTAGGGCGAAAAACTTTGGGTAAGGAGACACTTTTGACAGGACGTACCAAACGTTTCCACGCCTCCTGCTGAGCTGTTCTGATGAAGATAACGGAACAAAATTAGTGTCATTTTGTAGGTGTATCCTTCTTCTAAACAGATCACGAGTCCTGCTTTTGCATTTTCTACCGTAATTCGCGGTCATATTCCATTATGTAACGCAGGACGAAGCGAACTGTCCTTAGGCGAAAAACTTTGGAGGTACCAAAAGTTTAGACGCCTCCTGCCGAGCTGTTCTGATGAAGATAACGGAACAAAATTGGTGTCATTTTGTAGGTGTATCCTTCTTCTAAACAGACCAGAGTCCTGCTTTCGCATTTTCTACGGTAATTCGCCGTCACATTCCATTATGTGACGCAGGATGGAGCGACATGGGCTTGGGCGAAAAACTTTGGGTAAGGAGACACTTTTGACAGGAGGTACCAAACGTTTCCACGCCTCCTGCCGCACTGTTCTGATGAAGATAACGGAACAAAATTGGTGTCATTTTGTAGGTGTATCCTTCTTCTAAACAGACCAGAGTCCTGCTTTCGCATTTTCTACCGTAATTCGCCGTTATATTCCATTATGTGACGCAGGACGGAGCGACATGGGCTAGGGCGAAAAACTTTGGGTAAGGAGACACTTTTGACAGGAGGTACCAAACGTTTCCATGCCTCCTGCTGAGCTGTTCTGATGAAGATAATGGAACAAAATTAGTGTCATTTTCTAGGGGTATCCTTCTTCTAAACAGACCAGAGTCCTGCTTTCGCATTTTCTACCGTAATTCGCCGTCATATTCCATTATGTAACGCAGGACGAAAGGGAACTGTCCTTGGGCGAAAAACTTCGGAGGTACCAAAAGTTTCCACGCCTCCTGCCGTGGTGTTCTGATGAAGATAACGGAACAAAATTGCTGTCATTTTGTAGGTGTATCCTTCTTCTAAACAGACCAGGGTCCTGCTTTCGCATTTTCTACGGTAATTCGCTGCCATATTCCATTATGCGATGCAGGACGGAGCGAACAGGGCTTGGGCGAAAAACTTTGGGTAAGGAGACATTTTTGACAGGAGGTAACAAAAGTTTCCACGCCACTTGCCGAGCTGTTCTGATGAAGATAACGGAACAAAATTGCTGTGATTTTGTAGGTGTATCCTTCTTAAGTGGCCCGAGACCTTTATACGCATACGCCTATGGCACGCCGTTTGTTCAGTTATTAGAGAAACCTATTTTCGGTCCGTGAAACCTAAATTTTCTCCACATAAACTAAGATTTTCTCTCCATTACCTACGTTTTCTCTAGAAAATCCTATATTCGCTGCCGAAACCTGTATTCGGTAGCCAAAAATCCATATTCAACATTGCCGAAACATACTTTTTCTCTCCTAACCTTCTTTTTCTAGAGAAAATCATGGATTCGGTACCGAATCCTATTTTATCTGCTCTGAATATAGGATTCGGAAGCCGAAACATGGTTTCGGGAGAAAAACTTTATTTATCTTTACTCCCAATAAACTTAGTTTCGGTACATGGGCAGCCGAAACTAGGTTTCGGTTCGCGAAACGTATATTTTCTCTCCAAACCTACATTTTCTCGCGTGAATCTTATATTCGGTCACGAAATCTACTTTCAGCATTCGTAAATATAGGATTCGGCTTTGTGAAGCTTGTTTTAACCTCTTAAACCCCTATTTGGCATTCCATACCGTATTTAACAAAGAAAATATCTAGCCATCGATCAGCTACCCACGTTACGTTACAAAATCTCTCCAGTGGTGAGATTTTGTAACATTTTTCAGCAATGAGAGACTTTAATTGTAACCTTACAAAATCTCTCCAGTGGTGAGATTTTGTAGCATTATTTTTCAGCAATGAGAGATTTTGTAACGTTACAAAATCTCTCCAGTGGTGAGATTTTGTAACATTATTTTTAGCAATGAGAGACTTTGTTATGTTACAAAATCTCTCCAGTGGTGAGATTTTGTAACATTATTTTTCAGCAATGAGAGATTTTGTAACGTTACAAACTCTCTGCAGTGGTGAGATTTTGTAACATTATTTTTAGCAATTGAGAGACTTTGTTACGTTACAAAATCTCTCCAGTGGTGAGATTTTGTAACATTATTTATCAGCAATGAGAGATTTTGTAACGTTACAAAATCTCTCCAGTGGTGAGATTTTGTAACATTATTTTTCAGCAATGAGAGACTTTGTAACCTTACAAAATCTCTCCAGTGGTGAGATTTTGTAGCATTATTTTTCAGCAATGAGAGATTTTGTAACGTTACAAAATCTCTCCAGTGGTGAGATTTTGTAACATTATTTTTCAGCAATGAGAGATTTTGTAACGTTACAAACTCTCTCCAGTGGTGAGATTTTGTAACATTATTGTTAGCAATGAGAGACTTTGTTACGTTACAAAATCTCTCCAGTGGTGAGATTTTGTAACATTATTTTTAGCAATGAGAGTGGTCCCTGGCTCATTCCAAATGAGTGAATTTCACTCTTCAACATTAAGAGAGCAGGCCAATAACGCCATCTGTCGAGGCCAGTGGAACCAGGCTAAGCGAACTATACCCCTGGGAACGAGGTTGGACCATGTAGTGGTCGAACGTAATCCGAGAACAAGATGGCAGCCTCCAGGCTTCATTTTGACGTCAGTGTGACGTCAGTGAAGAACCTCTATATACGGACGAGGTGCTTTCAATGGCGGCCCGAAGGTTGCCGAAAGCTTCCGAGTCGAAGACGATTAAGGCTG
Organism: Notospermus geniculatus; assembly: GCA_002633025.1. Lineage (NCBI taxonomy): Eukaryota > Metazoa > Nemertea > Pilidiophora > Heteronemertea > Lineidae > Notospermus > Notospermus geniculatus. Next base: position 11,531 of record NMRB01004110.1, on the reverse strand, counting down.
TGTCGTGGTGGGAAAAACAACAGAAGACGGGTTTATCCCAGCAAATGAAATTTTAATGAAATGACTAGTCTCACAAAAATTTGAAACAGAACAATCGACTCAAATATCATGTTGAGTTGTACAAGACCACAGGCTTTTGAAGACATTGTGTGATCTTCGTTCAAGACCACACATTTATTAGTACATGGTATTTTAATGGTCTTTAAAAAGACCAACTGCTTTGTACAAAAGACACAGAGTACGTGTATGCTTTGCAGGAAATTTATTACCAGAATTGTCCAGCTCAACTTCAACAATGATGACATGTAATTCGGGTCATGACAGTTTCGTTTTTTGGCAAAAGGTGTCACTACTAACTGAGGGAAGAACCAGCTGGAATACACTGGTGGACAAAAATATTAGGATAGTGGCCAATTTGAAGTTTGATGTAAGTTTCTGCCTGTTAAGAATCAGAAGAAGATGAAATGTTTTGGCTTGAATAAAGTCTAGAACACATTTTTGATCATGTTTTAAGTTTCATTTCTGCACTTCCAATGTGGATTGTTGTTAATTTCAAGTGATTTAAACATATGTCTTGTTATGAAGTAACTGGTCAGACATGTTATGTAACACAAGTGTATCATCAACCATGAGTAATTAAAAGTTTTATTCTTAAGAAAAAATGACGAAAAAACGACGAAAAACGAGTATTTGCTTGTAAATGGCTTTGATGAACAAGGGCGAGAATTGCCTTATTGTCATTAACCTCATTGCATAATTGCCGCCATGATTATGTAATTCACTGGAATTGTAGCAAGGGGAAAGAAGGACTCTTCCCACAATAAAACCGTGGTTACACTACATAAAATCCCCGGGTTTTTTGCGGTCACACCAATGAATTGCCGGGCTTCATGAAACCCGTGTCTGAAAAACACGGGTTTTTGGAACACGGCAAACTCGCCGTGCTTTTTGAAATCCCCGTGTTTTCGTAAGTTCTTCGCACGGCTACAGGTGGCGCAGCCATTAAGTGACGTCGTTTTCGTGCCTCCGACAATGTGGGACAATACAGAAATAACCGAAGAGTCAGTGCATGCAGCGCAACTGTCGCCGGGCTACTTAACTACAATGTTGTGGTGTGACCTCTCGCCGGGCTTTTCGCACACACGGGTTTGACACGGGTCTGGAAAAAAACGGGTATTTTCAACAGGTGTAACCTTAGCTTATATGAACACAAGTTGAGTTCATTACATTCATTAAGAGGCAGAAACTTACATCAAACTTCAAAGTGGCCACTGTCCTAATATCTTTGTCTACCAGTGTATATTCTCGTTCTTCTTCTCAGCTCTCAACCTGGACTGTTCCTTAGCAACCAGTCAGGACACATTTAGTTGGCTACCGTAACCTGGCAACCCAAAAAGTGACAATATTTCAGGTAATAAATAGCTGCTACATTTTCAACCAGCAGGATGCTAAAGTGATCACACAACACAACACAAATTTACCAGCAAGTATCTTGTAACCAATTAATAATCAATTAATAAAGATGTTAATTCAAATTATACACAACAGTCTTAGAAATATTTCTGTACATTTAGTATTTTCTCTCATTTCATAGATTAAGAAAATACAGCGAGTCCAACCTTACTTGAGCAGCAGCACCAAACACATTTACATGTATGTATGTAGTTGGGTTACGACTCAAATAAGGACAGAGAAACTAATGTTTGATATGACTGGCAATATGGAGGATATCCCTTATTGAGGTGGTCACATGAACACTTCTTTCACTCTAATAAACAAAAGATATAAAATAATTTGATGAAAAATGTTGTAAGAGCTTCCCCAGGGAGCATTATTACTGGTAAACCCAAATGGCCACAAAATGATATATTTTTCCAAAAATGTTACCGAACTACATAGTTAGGAATATTTAATAATCTCAGCCCATAGCTTAATGCCCCAAATGTCTCCCACATAGGCTCAGGGAGATGACAGATTTGAACTGCAGGGGGCTTGTTCATGTTGACCTTTCAATGAATTTATGCAAACGGGCAAGTCCACGGTAAAATCCAGGATATTTTTTTGCTTGTTCAGTGCGATCTCTGCAACTCATGGCACCAAAGGACCTTTGATTACCCTGCATCATGTCAGGCTCTGTTGTCCTTCTATGCCCCTGGTATGAATTAAATTTGTTGTGACCCATAATTAGTGCACTGTTTGCTAATTAGTCGCGTCACGGACGTTACCTGTGCGATGTCACGTCCGTGACACAACTAATTAGCAAATAGTGCACTAATTATGAATCACAGTGAACTTAATTCATACCAGGGGCATAGGACAGGAGCCTGACATGATACAGGGTATTACATCTTACTGTGGTTCCAAAATTTGCAGAAACAGTACTGAATAAGTGAAAAACTGGAATTGCCCCAAAATGACAGGAAAACATTACAGAAAAAAAATTAACGACAGAGACTGATGAAGGAAGCAATGAATTAAGGAAGCATTGATACCAGAAGAACGCCATAACCAACGGTAAGAGGCAGAAACCTTGGTTACAGAGGTCATCATGTTGTACAAGTATGAATAATCTCTCATTTGTGTTTAATACTGTTGCAGAAATGAACTACATTGTACCATTCATATGGGTCAAGCACTACAATTAATTGTCAATAAACGAAGGAGAGGTTTTACGAAAAGGAATTCAAGTGGAATTCCATAGAAGTGCTGAAAGAGGTATTTTCATTTGATGAATCTTAGACAACCCTGTGGTAAGCATTCCATGGAAATCAGACTGCTGACAAAGAAATTCAACTTTTTTGCCCAAATACTATTCCAGTGTGTGTTTCAAAATTGGTCACCCAAGAAAATGGGGCAAAATTTAACTTTGAAATGATCACAAAGATTTGTGCCATTGATTTTCCAAAAATCAAATGTAGTACAGTGTAGACCTTTAACTATTAGTTTCTCCATCTGGGATGTACAGTGTACATTCATTTGAAGGAGGGCATCAAAAAATATTAAGCTTACCAGCAAAATCTATCATTCCGTCCGACACCAAAAAAATGTCTGCTGTCAGACTTTAAAGGGTTAATAGGTCAGTCAGTTTGCAGTGCCATAATTTAGAGCTCCATGATACCTAGATCTGACATGAATATTGCAGAGTTTCAAGAAACAGCCTTTCACCAGTAGACAAAAGAATGGTGAAAATTTTCTGGTGTCGGACGGAACACTTTTTGAAACACACTCTCCAACAAAACATTTAAGGTGATATATGAACTTTTCATTAAGTGAAAGCCTAAACAATCCGACAGGTGAACATTCCAAGAGCTGACAATTAAATTTCTCTTTATTTAGCCAATTTAATACTCTATGTGAAAACATTCCATGGGAATCAAAACTGCTGAAAATTGACTCTCTTTATTCTAAAGCATGATGATACAATCAATAAACATTCTGCTGACAAATGAATTGCCTATTTTGTTTAACAATCAACTGCACTTTATTCCACATCCGATTGGCGCGAGGTTTTCAGCCGATATCTCTGCAACGGCCGAGACAAATTTGTACATCAATTGGCTTGTGTTTCTTGCCGGTATCTTTCTGCTATCTACATTTTTTGCGTAAGGCCGACATAACGTATCCCTTTCCCAAAACCCATTTCATTTCGCCATGGTGTTCAGTGCAGTGTACACGCGCGCGATGCATTGCGTCATTTCAAAATGACCGCCATTTCGGCCGTAAACACGAACTGTGATTAATGAAAGAACTTTTTTCTGTCACGTTTTTAGGGGAAATGACAGCGATGATGGCTGTAGCGGCAAAAAAGACAAGTCGATTGATGTATGGTATGTCAGATTTGGTCCAGCCGTTGCGGAGATATCGGCCGAGAACCTCGCACCGGCGGATGTGGAATGAAGTGTAAGTCAGGTCCCCTAAGGATGAAGATATGACAAATCATTTTTGTGTTAAAGGAGCTGGACGTCCAAGTTGTAAACACTCACTCACTGGTTCTCTATCCACGCGACGCCTGCGGTGCTGCCACCTATTGTCGGTGATATATACTGACGTGAATATCGTGAGTGAGTTGCATTGGACCGGGCACCAGTCTAAGGATCACTGGTGCTGCCACCTTCACGAAGGAATAAAACTAGTTTGCTGGCCACTGTTTGTAAACAAACCAGTTTGTTTACAACTTGGACGTCCAGCTCCTTTAAGTGTTATTCTGAAATTGTCATCAATAAATTCTCCTCATGATTTGAGTGCTGATGACAAATCATTTATACTGAACATGATAATCCTTTAAAAAACATTCCATCAAGTGATGACCATGTTGTTTTCTCTCTATTTACCTTTTGATAAACAGAGGATATTCGGGGGGGGGGGGGGTAAAAAGAGTTCTCTCTTTCACTTTGGTAATGTACTGAGACTAATTTTTCTATTTAATCTTTTTTGTTGGGGGGGGGGGGCTTTTGAATAAGGTCCCGGGAATAGGCCTGCACATTTTTTTACAAGGATGACAAATTCAGCAGTTTTTTATCAACATCCTCCCAACAGAAACGATGGCAGAGATTCACCTTTGAAAGATACATGTATACCATTGGTATAGTTGCTCCTATTTTCGTCTAAATATCTCCACCAGATGTAAATGATCACATCCAGTGCTTGGGCCAATCTGATTCTGTTATTATGTTCGGCTTAGAATTTCACAAGTTTTTACTAGTTCATGACTAAAAACTGTACAAGTACAAGGAGAAGAATGTGCAACTCCGAATATGTGCCAAAAAGTGAGTTAAGTAAATTGCCTCTGGTGACCCTGTAACCAAATGGATCTTAATTTGTGAAGGATTATTGTGTAGAGAAGATCATTACGAACAAAATGACACCTTCCACAGTTATATGCACTCAGAAATAACCGAGCTACAAAACAGTTTTTAATGGACCATATATTTTCGACAAATTGATATTGTAATTGATCTCGGAGTTGGGCACCCTGACCAAAACAACAAATCCATGGTTTTACCAAAATCAACAAATTTTGAATGCTAGTAATTTGTCTGTAACTTTACATAAGAATAGGCCTATTGATGATATTCTAAATAATACAATTCAGTCAACAACCGTCAAATCTAAACATTGGTTATTTAATTAGGAGGCCTATAATTATCGTACGCCCTCCATTATCTAATTATCCTTTTGCTTTATTACTAGTTATACATTCTTCTCCTTATATATTCCTGATAGTTTAAATGATCCTTATCAAAGTCTTTTTGAAAATTCTAATTTTTTGCATGTTTATCATCTTTGTTACATGATTTTTAAACTGTGGGTATTTTTTTCTGAAAAATGCACTCAAAATGTGTACCTTCACATCTGTCAGTGGTTTGGGCCGAATGTCTTTCGTTGTGATCCAAGAATGTTGTGATCCAAGATTTCAGGGTCATGGATTTTGTGACTTTACCGACACAATGATCATGATTTGCCTATCTCTCAGAGAGTCACTAGTAGGTGTGACTTTTGATCGTGCAGGGATAAAGATGATTTATGAAATAACCACCAGGGGTTGTTGCTAAGAGCCTCTGTCATAAATAATACAACTTGAAGACACAAACATGCTGATGGAGCTCATTGGAAGCTGGAAAAACCTCCACCGCATCTTTGTGCAGGGCGTAACAATGGAAAGGCAGGGCCAGCTTACAATCAACTAAACCATGAAGTTAAGTCTTCACACACTTAATTTAACACATACTTTATACAGTATATTTAAGTACATTATCATTATCAACCATATTAAATACATCTTGTCCTCTAAATATAACAACCCTGTAACAACCCAGTTCTACGCTGTCACACACTGAGGAAAAGATACTGGTGATTCAATTTTTTCATACACAAAATCACTGTCCATTTGGGGTCTTAGAGCAGTAATAGAGAGGTTTCGCAAATCTGACGAAACACGAAGTACGAAATACGAAATTCAACTTCATTTCTATGACGTAATGTATTTCAGGAGATGATTGGTACCACAAATGTCCCTGCTGCCAGTGC
>NMRB01004109.1:3409-17028 GCA_002633025.1 Notospermus geniculatus | reverse complement strand
AAGGTCAAACGAGGCCGATACCGAACTCTTCTGCGCCTAGCGGTGAGTTCGGGAACCAAACTATCACTGGACGGCTTCTGGCCTTTGGAAACTTGCATGTCAGTTCGCGAAATGTTAGAATTCGGATACGTTTCCGAATTCGGATACTCCCCGTATTAGAATTCGGAAACGTTTCTTAATTCGGACACGTCTAAGTTTCCGAATTCGGATACCACGGCCTTCTAATGGCGATCGGCGCAACGGAAGTGAGATCGGATGGTTGTTGTTGCTGTTAATAGGTGGCAGCACTTGTCGAGAATTTTCTGCTATTAGGATTTTTTGCGTCCTCCAAGGCTTTGCGTTTTATAGACCAAGGAAGGTAGGTTAGGTATAGGTTTGCCACTGTTTTGCCCCTTTGCCACAAAGGTGGTATTCATGTTCTTTCACTGCACCTCATTATGATTCTGCAACGGCATTTTTTGTGACAAATAATGGTATTTCAGATCTCGCATATATAATTAGGCCTACTCGACATTGCCATGCGTGTCGTCTGCTCCCGTGGGGGCCGTCTCCACAGTTTCTGAAAAATGGTACACTCGGCGTTTATCAATAATGTTGTCATCGTAACCACAGTTTTATTACAAAATAAGGTGACATAGTGCCTGGATCTATTTTGGCAGACAATGGAAGAATATTACGAAGAACTGGAGGACTCCTTGAAGAAGGAGAAAGAAAGCCTGCCTTCGTACAAGGGCAACAAGAAGCGTTTTTTTTATTTAAGCGATGGGGCACAGCGCCGTAGTACTTACAGCAAAAGGGCACAAAGTTGTATTATGTCCGTGAGTTCAGCAAACAAATTTTGGGCCGACACTGTTTTAGTTAATACTTTTATTTATTTTTAAATATTTGTTCATTTGTTTCTCAGTTTTCATTGTACACTCAATAGCAATATCATAGGTGTGCTCACGAATAGAAAACTGTCTTTATTTTCATTTTCATTCATTTGAATCACTATAATATATAGAAAACTGTCTTCATTTTCATTTTCATTCATTTGAATCACAATAATACATAGAAAACTGTCTTCATTTTCATTCATTTGAATCACAATAATACATAGAAAACTGTCTTCATTTCATTCATTTGAATCACTATAATATATAGAAAACTGTCTTCATTTTCATTCATTTGAATCACAATAATACATAGAAAACTGTCTTCATTTCATTCATTTGATCACAATAATATATAGAAAACTGTCTTCATTTCATTCATTTGAATCACAATAATACATAGAAAACTGTCTTCATTTCATTCATTTGAATCACAATAATACATAGAAAACTGTCTTCATTTTCATTCATTTGAATCACTATCCAGACAATCAGAGAGAATGAGTAGACTGTCGACCATTGTCTCCCAGTGCGATTTTCACTCTGTTGAATGAAGACATTCTCTTCGTGGGCAGACCTATTTAATAACAATCATGGGGCAAAAAAGAGATATTGGCCCTTTTCTCATTCATTCTCAAGTGACCTGGTGCAAACTCCACATTATGGTGATTACTGTAGATTTAAAATTTTTCTTTCAGCTTAAAGAGTTGGAAGTCCAAACTCATTGCCAGATTGATTTGGCAATAAAGCCAACTTGGGATCATGGAAAGGAGTGGCTGTATTCCTCAAAGCGTCCTTCTCAAGACCCTGTCCCTGCTCCAGCCCCTGAGCCTGCTCTACCAACCCCTGAGCCCGCTGCTGCCCCTCCACTAACTCCAAGGAAGAGACACAGAGCAGTCCCACCTACCCCCGAGCCCACTGCTGATGAGAGCGCTGATGCCTGCCGCATTTGCGGCAAAGAAGAAGAGACCAGCTTCTGGATAGGTTGCGGTCATAAGAACAGGGTAACTGGCAGACAAACCTGCAAGTTCTGGGTCCACCAAGGCTGCATCCACCTAAGCTACAAATCCCGCGACAAGCTAGCCAAAGTGCCGTTTCTGTGCCCAACGCACTACAAGTAAAGTTAATGTGATCAAAGTGAATTATTAAAAGGAATTATGGTATACGTGGGCCTTGTTTCTTGTTTTATTACATGTGTTGGTCGCCGTCTCCTTCTGCGGAGAATTCAAAAGTTTCCAGCTCTGATGACTGGAGTGCTGCCTGCAGTGTTTCGTAAAACTGTATCTTGGCATCTTTTTTGGCCTTTGTTTTCACGATATCAGTCCTGAATAATTCCTCGTACATGGGCCTATCATCCTCTGAGAAATTTTGCAATAACCTCTGAATTTCAGCATCAATTTTCTGAACTGTCCAGTTCTTCACGTTATTGAAATCCAGCTCGTCCTGAACTGTGACGAATACAGGTGCAAGTGTTCTCCTTGGGTCATCCTTGTATTCAGAATACCTATCCAAAGCAGTATTGTAGAAGTTGACAAGGTCTGGATGGAGAATTTTCCCATCAATGGAACAGAGTGGTTTTTGTTCGCATGGGTGAGCCAACCACTCTGATTCCCTTATCAATCCCCTAAACATTGATACTTCAGTATTGAAATTCATTACTGCGGTTGTCTCAGTGCCAGGATCTTTCAAATCGATAGTGCTGTAGACTTTGTCCCTAATTTGACGTAAATCCTGATCGCACCTGCTTGCCGTTCTCCAGTCATGAATTGTTGGAATTCCCGGGGGAAGATGGTGCTTCAGACTTCGATTTTCAGACTCTGTAACATAATCTCCGCCCTCCCCACTTGTGTTGTCCCCACTCCGTGAAAACGCCTCGTTCCTCCTAATGTACATTGAAACCTCGGGTGGTGATTGCACCCTCATTTGCATGTCTCTTAGAATCAGTGGCTGGTATATCCGATGCTTCTGAATGTACATGATAGGAGCCGCCTTTTGACGTCCCGCCAGAGCATAGGATGAGTTGTTGCGTCTAATTCCGGACCTGTAACATTTCATTCCTAACATCACGTGAAAAACAAGGTCAAAAACCATGTTGTAGTTAGGGTTTGTAACTTCATTGTTTTTCCATTCAATGAAATGACGTGCATTGGGTAATTCTCCATGTTTGTGGCAATGAAGAATGTATGCATAGACCAGCTCCTTTGCTAGAGATTCAAATGATATGAGGAATATCTGCCATGTAACATGGTGATTGCCACATTTCTGTATGAACAGTTTCGCCCCCTTGCTCCCAAAACCCAGTGCAGCCGAGAGCACTTCCAGAAACACATCCTTGCAGAGAGTGAAGATGGCCAGAAGTAAATTTTTCTCCATATGGCCTGCCCCTGGAACAAGCAGAATGTCACCGAAACGCAAACTATATCCAACACTCCGCAAATCGCTGTGGATTTCAGCCACATGAGTTTCAAATTCAGTCAGGTTGAGTTCAGCATCGCAGGCATCACAGACAATCGTATTGCGGATTAGTTCATCAGCAATACGGAACGGCACCCCATCAAATCCTACGCGCACCCATTTTCGCTTTTCATCCATGCCGTCGACACCGTTCAATCCTGTCTGTTCACAGATATCGGCCAGTACTCTACCAATCGTCGCTTTCGAGTTAGGGTTCACGTCGACTATTTCCCCCATTTTGATTGATGGGGGGAGATCAGGGTGACAATTGGGAACGTCTCCGTAGAGTTCCTGTCTACTAGGAAGGTTACTGGGGTTGTATCCACAGCCAGGACATTTCCCGAGGCTTTTCCTGTAAACCTTCTTACACTTAGAGCATACGTGGCTCTCTTTGCGTTTAGCCTCTTCTAACTGTTCTGCTGTGCTGATGTGATCTACAGGGGAACCATCTACAAAATCGACTTCCTTCTCAACTTCTGCTATAACACGCTCCAGATATGACTGTCTATAGGGTCTGAAGTATTCTGCATTCAGTTTTGTCTCTTCGGTTGTGACCTTTTCGTTAATCACGCCGATCGGTTCTTTATCCAACCATTTAGACGGTTTGAGATCTTCTCTGGACTGAAGATCACTTGGGGGGTTAGACTGTATAAACACAGTGTTTGTTGCTACTCCCACTGGAGTCGTGCCACATTCACGCACCCGTGTCGTTTTACCCACCCTTTGAGTGTTGTCTGCAAATACATCAACATCTTTTGGGTAGCACTCGTTAGGAGTATTGGAAGATGCTTTTAGCACCTTTTTAAGGGTGGTAATACTGCCAGAGGGAGTCGAGTGTCCGTCCAAAGAATGGGCTGCACGGCTTCCCGAAAATGACCACTTTACTATTGACTGGCTAAAACTTTGTGGCCCGATGAAGTTGAGATTGCGTGTGTAATATATCTGTTCGATACATCTACCGAGGGCACATCTCTTTTTGTTCCTTGTTTCCTTGTCCCCAACACCAGTTACCCCCTTAAGAAAAGCCAGAAGCCCTTTGGGCTGATCATTCAAAAAATCGGCGACGTCAAATGAACATAAAGTTTTAAGAGTTCCAGTATATTGACCCAAAAATTTCTCAGATGCTCGAAATGTTTTCAAACACAAACTTTTGCCCAATGCGCTGCACAAATCTATGATTTGGCGTTCATTTAATTCTCCGCTGAGTATTTGGGCCACAAGTTTATCAACAGGATCGTTCTCTTGCTTGACTGGGGAATCTTCGACTTCCGCATATTCCATTTCGTCATCCGAAGAACCACCGATGGCAATATGGTCAACGACAGAAGAACCTTCGCCATGCTTTGCATCTTGCTGAGGTTTGTCTTTCCCAACCGGGGCAAAACTAAGACAGTATGAACAAACAAATGACTGTTTTTCCGAAAAATGCCCATGATCGATTAACCATTTCAGAGCTGGCTTGCTATAGTCGTGTGATGAAGTTCTATAGAGACGATAATTGGCATCTTTGGATTGGTCCTCATGAAGGTTACAGCGACAAATACGTTTCGTATTGGACTCTTGGCGACGCTGCCTGGTAGATGGTCGGTGGGATTTCTTGACTTTACCCATGGATCATCTGATTAGGTAGGCCTATCTGCAAAATGAAGGAAAGGACATAGTGGTAGGCCTATGCCTGTGATACTATAGGCCTAGGCACATTTGACCCATTAGACATTGAACGGTTGTGACTAATGGAGCCAAATACAACTTGGTACTAAAAGAAGAAGGCTTCCTATATTCTAGCCTTATAATAGGCCCTAATGTGAGTAAAAAGGATTACCGTATATCACTTTTTTCTGGGCCACCATGTAGACGAGCAGCATGTAGGCCTAACACGCGTCTGAAGACTTTGAGATGGTCCCTCTACCATGTCTACCGCGTCGGCCCCGACCACACCTCTTGATGCATGCAGGCCTAATGCACCATCAAATTGATGATCAATCCCTGATCCGACATCATGGCAGCTGCTACCGGTACGACCATCACACCTGAACAAGCCTTTCAATCAATGAAAAAAATGAAAACCTCTGGTGAGGGATGGCCTGACGGTTTTCCCATCCACAATTAATGGGTAAGTAGATAGGGCTTAGCCCTATCACAAATCAATCCCTTTAATACGGTAGGCCTATACCATGATATCAGTACTAGTTTCTACCAATGATCTTTTCAGATACCATGCCTTTCGGACGAAGCCCCCGGTGGGAGCCATCCTCGAATGTTGCCCCGAGGATGGCAATCCTTATGACAGGCATGCCATCAAGGTTCTGTACAACGGCCAAATGCTTGGCAGAGTCCCAAAGGACCTTGCAAGGGTCATGGCATCACACATTCGCATGGGGAGACTGACTGCCAAGGCCATGTATCTCGGGACAGTGAGGCATGATGGACCTGAGATGGGTGGGGCGCAAAGTTGGAGGCCGCCTATTTTGTTCAATTTGCAGAACGGGATGACTACTTTTCCTTCCATGACTATCTGCCACGTCATGTGCGTGGTCTGGGTCACTCATACTTCATGGACACGTACCTATGTGAATTATTCTGAATCTCAATAAATTTGATCCTGTAGTGGAAGACATGTGTTGTGTTCTCATTTGAAAAACCCGCCATTCCGAATTTGCATACCAAAATGGCGGCCGTTTCCGAATTCGGATACTTCCGGCGTCATGATAGTGTCCGAATTCGGATATGGCATAATAAACGCTGAAATAAATAAACAACAACGAATGGATTTTTCTCAATTTTATGATGGGAACTACATACAACAAATATCGACACATGTGTACAGTTTCAAGCTGTTTGACATTCAGATAGGTTATAAAATATTTTAAAATTCACTGCAAATCGGAGTTGGTTTCCGAATTCGGATACGGCGTATCCGAATTCAGACACGCATATCCGAATTCGGAAACGTATCCGAATTCTAACATTTCGCGAACTGAGATCAGATGATCATGATGATCTCGTCTTGTCTTGTCCATGTTGTCTGCGCCGTCTGCCTGCAGCAGCAGCTCACCTATTTCCGTGGCAACATCTTAAACGTGTTGCTGATCAATAAAAGAAACACTTGTCAAATCAGATCGTGCGCAAAGTTTTATTTTCCAGCAATAAATATCAGAAATCATGAAATGTAGAGATTGACATCGTCATGATTCATGATTGTGAAGCCTGTAGAAATCCGTGTACATTTAGTTCCTAAATCAGCCGCTAGGGAAGAAGAAATTTTCGACGCCCACGACGGCGCAAAAGATATGGGAAGCCAAACCGACCATATCTGCGTTTGATTGATTACCTGAAATACAGCGTTGTGTGACGTCACATTTGGTGGTGTGTTACCGTGTGTTACTCGTTCAGGAATGTGGTAGCCTATTTCAGCTCCAGGCAGAGTAGTTGACCCCCGGAGTTGACCCAAAAATACCTCATCCCCATGGAGGAGATTATATTCGTGATCTGCAGTCAGGCGGGTAGGCCTATACCCTTACAAAAATGTACCGTACCGGTACCACGTGTAAATGACATTACCACGTGGTAATGGGCGAATTTTACACCAAAAATGTGCACTTTTACACATTTTTAGCTCACCTGTATGTAGTGAGCTCTTACGATGGTGCAGCGTCCGTCGTCGTCCGGCGTCGTCTCGTACGTCCGTCGTCGTTGACCGTTAGCAGGGCACGTTTCGTAACCGCTGGGGCTATTGATCTGAAACTTGGTACATATATACCCCTTGGTGAGATGACCTCAGACACCAAGTTTCGGTCCGGTCTGATTCCTGGTGCCACCAGGGGGGATAAACCCAAAACCTTTAAAGTGCAGTTTCGCCTTAACCGTTGATCGGATCATCACCAAATTTTTATTGTAGGTACATCTTATGAGGATACACGACATATCACCTGGGTTTTTGATTTGACCTCATTTTCAAGGTCACAGAGGTCAAAGTTTGAAATTTCATCGTCAGGCGGCACGTTTTGTGGCTATTTGTCCTGGATTATTCAAATTAGTAGTTGTGATGATGTATCTTGGTACCCTCTATGTCTGTGGCGGATTTCGGTCCGATCGGACTTCATATATGGCCACCAGGTGGCTATCTTGGAAATTGGCCCGGTGTTGGCCCATAGCTCGTAAACTACTGGAGCTAGAATGTTCTGAACTTGGACAAGTATGTATCTTTGTAGCCTTCATGTGTACAGCAAATTTCAGCGTGATCGGACTTGATGGTCCGCTGCCAGGCAGCCATTTTGAAAAGGCCGGGGCTATTTGCACAGCATGCTGTGTAACTAAGGAGTGAATTTTTATTTACACAGCAAGTACGTATTTAATATTCATAAGCATCATTAGGTTCTGCCCGCCCACATTTTGCTGTGTAAATTAGGAAAATATGACTTTTCACAGCGAAATTTTAGAATTCGGCAAAATGAGCCATACCAGGGTACCAACTTGGAACGAATGCTACTTCGTATTTCGATCTCTTATGTCAGTAGATTTCCCCTCAGGCCAAAAAGCTAGCTGCGCCCCTGACAACCTGTCTTATGACTCAAATATGTAGGGATAAATTGAAGATGTTCTTCTCCGATAGGTGCCTTGGTGAAGGTCCGTCATCTGGTATTGCAGCCTGTTTCTGTGTGATGACCCAAGTCTAAGACACCTATGTCATAATGTGACGCATTCTGTCGGTTTTCGTCAGTCGCATAGTTGGGGTTGTGGGTCAGAGTATGGGGATGAGTCCGAATACCAGGGTGTGCCCTTGTCCATGTTGATGTGACGATTCTGTAGCCAATTTTATCAGTGTCACCAAGATTAATTAACCAATTGTTCCATGTAGAAATTTAAAGAGTCACAACAGTTCTCTGAGAAAAGAAAAGAAAGAAAAAAGGGAAAAAAAGAAAAAAAACTGAGACAACTACCGGGATTCGAACCCGCCACCTTTGGGTTACAGGCCCTCCATCTTTGCACTGCGCTAGTGGCTAGTCAACAGACTGCTAACAGGGCGTGTGAATAATCACTACGTTGTTTAATAGGCCCCGTGCATAAATTAGCGTAATGCATCCTCATTATGATCTCGCGTATTCATTGGTTAGAATCTCTGCTGTGTAAGCAGTGCGAAAACTAAGAAATATTGTACTGTTTACACAGCAACTTGCTGTGCAAATAGTCACGGCGAATTGAATATGCGAATTAAGTGGGTTCCCGCCGTCCGATTTTGGCGGATTTTGGATATGATGTCCAAGGTGACCTAATAAAACATTTAAAGCAAAAAACCCTCTGTTGCAATTTGTTCCCGGTTAATTCCTAAATTTACTGGACTATATTGGCTTAATCCGTAACACCGTTCGGTGTTGGATCCAAGACTACCGCGGAGGTTATCCGTCGTGATGCGTAGTCACTGGAGCACCACCCCAGATAAATTCTAAGTTCCGCTTGCCGCCGTTAGTTGGCGCTGCAATAGATGTACGTTCTGTACAATGTTCACCAGCAAAAATAAATAAAAGACATCTATTTTTGGCACAAGTCACAAGTGGGCCTAATAATCGAAGTAGGGAAAATAATACAAGTGACACACGTAATGTATACCAACCTAGGCCTTCTGGAAATTGTGTCATAGTCTAGCCAAAATCGCAATCAGCATAGTGTGACCTAATACTGAACAAAAATGCTGTCCTATATATTACATACCGTACATGTAATTGATAGAATATTATCGTGGTGTATTCGTTTGGAGCCAGTTGATACACGTACGGGTATAGACCACTTGCGCAAGTCGGCCATTACAGCCAGAAGGTGTAAACAAACCTTGGGCCTAGTGCATTGTGCCGACGGTAAGCACAGGAGCCAACTGTACAAATGCATTAGGCCCCCTAGGGCGAGGTTAATGTTTACACCTGGGCTGATAAGCGCAAGGGGTCTATTCTGCATTTGGCTTTGCACGAACCAGGGGACAATAGGCCTAAGGAAATACGTGACGGAAATTACCCATATATAGGAAAGTGTCATTCGTCTCAGCGACAGTTTAAGAGGAGGTCATCATGGCTGAAACGACGGTAAGTTTGTAGCTGGAAACCCCATGGTGGCCGAAATAAACCAGTGTAAGCGAACATACAGCGGCGGCGTCCCAGGAAAGAGCGCACTTGGCCCCGCCGTGATCTGAAAGAGAACGAACACAGTAGGCTTACGTACCCATGCCCCGCCCTTGATTCGCCGTCAGGGGCCTGAAGGGAAAATACATGTCATTAAGTCGATCTACAACGGGTGAAGTCAAGGGTAGGCCTACGAACGTCTACAGCTGTATAACCCCCCTGGTATGACCCCGACGCCTTCGCAGGCCAAATGAAATAAATGGGGCAGAAACTCGGCCCGGTAATTTACGGTTCTGCTGCCCCTAGGTCGGGGAGGAGCATGCGTTGGTCCGAATGCTTCAGGAAGTGGTTTTGGCACAGGGACTTGAGGCATGCATTGCAGGGATGGTGGGTGTGTTACAGAGGTCCAATAACACACCCCCGAGTAATGCCACGGTATACTGACGTAGGCCTATACCTAGTAGAAAAATAACAAGGGATACAACTTCACACACGACCCCATTCGGACATTTTCACTTCAACGACCTGCCCAGAAGCCAAATCTCAACCAAATTTCACAAACAAGGTACCGTTTTGAAGCTGAGAATGTATAGATTCAAAATAAACCAAAATCTATCTCAAATCTTGATGTTGTACATTGATTTGGGCACTCGAAAGTGCCAAAACCCCCCGATTTTTCCCACTGCGAATGAATTCTGCCCAGGATATCAGGCCCCGACGATCCACAAAAGTGAAGAGATCTCCACAACCTACCGGCCGATTGGGATGAAACGCATATCAATTTCAACAGAAGAAAGATTCAAAACTAACTTACCACCACTTGAGGGAGTTTAATCCTAATCCAACTGTGTTTTTGACAACTTTTCGACGAAAAAGTCGGCCAAAATGGTCAAGAAATCATTAACTGGCTGATCACGCCGGACTCAATACGATCTCGCTGCTGATTGGTCAAAAATAATTTCAAAAAATTATAATTATATTTTCGGGTATTTTTCGACCAATCAGCAGCGAGATTGCTTGCGAGTGCGCAGAGTCGTCCAGCTGATGATGTTGACATGATCTTTTGGTCGACTTTTCGTTGAAAAGTTGTCAAAAACACAGTTGGATTAGGATTAAATTCCCTCAAGTGATGGTAAGTTAGTTTTGAATCTTTCTTCTGTTGAAATTGATATGCGTTTCATTCCAATCGGCCGGGTGGTTGTGGAGATCTCTTTACTTTTGTGGATCGTCGGGGCCTGATTTCCTGGGCAGAATTCATTCGCAGTGGGAAAAATCGGGGGGTTTTGGCACTTTCGAGTGCCCAAATCAATGTACAACATCAAGATTTGAGATAGATTTGGTTTATTTTGAATCTATACATTCTCAGCTTCAAAACGGTACCTTGTTTGTGAAATTTGGTTGAGATTTGGCTTCTGGGCAGGTCGTTGAAGTGAAAATGTCCGAATGGGGTCGTGTGTGAAGTTGTATCCCTTGTTATTTTCTACTACATGTAGGTATACGTCAGTATACCGTGGCATTACTCGGGGGTGTGTTATTGGACCTCTGTAACACACCCACCACCCCTGCAATGCATGCCTCAAGTCCCTGTGGGTTTTGGCTTTTTTTTCCCACTCTGGTTCGGGGCTCAGATATAACTCATTTGCATATGACCAATCATTTCTCGTGTCGCTGCTGCATAATTTATGAACACATGGAACTGTTGTTGACGTACACATTTTTAATGCATGTGGAAGCTTTTTGGCGCGATTTCGCCTACCTTCATACTGTAAGCTTACAATGTATGTCTCGAAATACATGCCTATGTACGCTCGCAATGTTTGCCAGGTAATGTGGAAAAATATTAACTTTCCTTTCTATCTCGCTTATTTCCGTTTAAATGATCTGTTGGAATTTTTATCAAAACATTGATGAAGATCATCAAGCCACATGACATTGCTGGGATGAAAGTAGTTGTTGACTGATATACGACACGAAATGGGAAAAGTGACGGATCCACAAAACTAACACTTTGCATATGCGCGTTTTCTTTGCATAAAATTGTAAATGGATAGTTTTATAAATGGTCACCATGGAAAGTGGTGAAAAACACCCTGAATGTCATCTGACTGCTGGTTCCAAAGTCACTAAAGGGCGGCACACACGAGCGACTTTTTGAAGGAGACTACCCCGCCGACTGCCATAACGACCGGGGGTAGCGAGCATAAAGAGGTCGTAACCCTACGTCAGGCCTAAACCAGGCGTAGTACAAGGGCCACAACGAGCACTACGCCTGGCTTAGGCCAGACGTAGGGTTACGACCCCTTTATGCTCGCTACCCCTGAATTTGTGGATTTTGTCGCCTAGTCTGCGGTAGATCATCCGACCAACCGACTAGTCGTGGGACAAGCCTCAGTGGTCGCTCGATCGATCGGCGTGATCTGAAATCCGGTCGGAAGAATAGTAGTCGCATCGTTTGCGGTCATTTGGTCCACTTGTCGATTTTACTGGTCGGGCTCAGTGGTCTCTTACCTGATCGCTAGGCCTCCGGCAAAATTACGGCCAAAACGTGTCTTCTGCAAACAGCTGGAGCCATGGTGGAAAAGAATTTGGTTTTCAGTTTTTTCTTCTTTTATATGTGCTGGTGATCGCATGATACAGTGTAATCGACGTTCTGATTGGTCCAAAACCCGCCAAATGTAATAGGCCCGTGAGCGACCAAATGCACGAGGGAGACTAAAAATCAAAACCGGCGAATTTTTGGTCGCCAAGGCCGACGAACTTGGCGACCTGTCGGGCGACAAAGAGTGGATGACATTTTTGGCCGCAAAACGGCCCCGACGTGTCGCCAGACTGGTCGTCGTCTTCAGTCGCTTCCAGACGTCGCATCGCGTTTGCGGACGGTTCACTGAAATGGTCGGGCGACTGGTCGGCCAGCGACCTCGGACCCGACGGTCGCCGGCGACGTCGCCGTCGGCAGTCGCCCAGATTTAGTCGCTCGTGTGCGCCGCCCTTAAGCCATTTCTTCGCTTCATCCTCGGAATACAACTCAATTTAATTTGGTAAAAAAAGACGTAATCCTTCTCAAAAAATGACGCAAATCTACGGTGGCCCAAAAGTGTCATGCATATATTTTTATTTTATTTTATTTATTTTTCTTTCTGAATTTCCACCTCGGTGATAATTATTTTCCACCGCGGTGGTAATTATTTTCAACCGCGGTGATAAATATTTTCCAACTCGGTGGGAATTATTTTCCACCTCGGTGGGAATTATTTTCCACCTCGGTGGTAAATATTTTCCACCGCGGTGGTAATTATTTTCAACCGCGGTGATAAATATTTTCCACCTCGGCGAAAGTTCATAGCAGCATGCATAATGAGGTCAAGGAAACCTGCCCGCGATTTGCAAAGCAGATGCGTGACATCCCTGCAGCGAACAGCATGGACGCGAATGACACGGGGAATAACAGTGCCGGTATGAAAAGTGTTGAAGAGGTTGGACACTGGCCAGTAATCGGCCAATGTCGGCTGGTGTCTGTCGGGTTTTGCTCCGACGAGTTGAAAATGGTTAGGCGATACCCTATAGTCTCCCACCGATGTCCCAGCGGGTATGGGCCCGCTGTTCGTCCGGCAATCCGGCGATTTTGAAAATTACGGAGGGGACTCGGTCGCGCACCCGTGCGCACACCTGTCGGACTTCGACCAGTGTCCGGAGGATATCTGGGCCCCCTGATGACGGCCGAAAATCGTCCAATCTACTCGGTGCCTGGTAGGGAGGAGGCTGACCGGTGGCTGGTGGACCCCGACGGGCGTGTCAAGGATTGTGAAGGATCCCTAGCGCCAGCCGCTACTCGCCGCAAGAAAATAACTCTGAGTTACATGACGTGGCGCGCTACCGTGCTCAGGAAAGCCGTAGATATCCTCGGGCCACCGGCCGGCAACCCGTCATTCCCCCCCCCCCTTTTTAGCCCGTACGGTGGAGATGCGACTGTATACATGTAGTATAATGCCTAGGTCACATACGCACTCCGGGGCCCGTACGGCGAGTAAAAACAGACATTTTGGCCAATTTCTACGGTGCCCAGTTTGATCTAGTTTAATTTCCGCTTATCCACTGAGGCGATTTCGGCATAATTCAGCTTCGATCTGAGTTTCAGTCTCAAAAATCCACAGCAAGCCGCTGGGTGGGGAAAATCGTACGGCGC
>NMRB01004108.1:6743-34089 GCA_002633025.1 Notospermus geniculatus | reverse complement strand
GGCACTAGTTTGACATTTACGCCGCGCGATGGCGCGGCTTATTTTTTAAAACCTCCCATGCGCTGCTTTTAACGATCTAGTTCAGCTTTAAGACGTTTCTTGTTCCCTTGCTCATCACACCCCCAAAAGAATCGCCGAATTTTAGGGGGCCATTTTCTCGCATCCCCAATGATATCCTGAATGTCGATCCATAATTGATAGGTTGGTGAAGGCATGATCAAATGATTTAAGTGTCTCATAAACAGTATGTAAAGTAATTTTAGGGTGTTGGCCATAAAATCAACCATCTAAAACGGGCGATTTAAAGTACTCATGTTTTGTTACTTAATAGTGAGCTTTCGCAACCGTCCGTTTAGGCCAAATGACGACGTTTATGTATTGTTCGGGTACACTGACACAATAGATAAACTTCGTCATAGGACCTGACCGGGCGGTTGCGAAAGCTCTCTAATGGTGAGACCCATAATCCACATTCCGTATATGTTCATTAGGGTATTATTATAATTAAAGGGATACAATATACGTATTACCTCACCTTTTCACCACGTTCATGAGACGGTAAGTAAACCAATGAATAATATGAACTAACGCCAACTTTCGAGCCATTGTTTTATTACCTAATGGGTTGGCAACATGTTTAAAAAAGCGGCGTGTCAGCAAAATTTGTCAGTTCCAAAATGGCCGGAAAACAAAGCGGAAATTTTCGGAACCAACTACAGAATGTTGAGGAAATGCAATTTTCCGATTTTTCCAACCCATGGAATTTTAATTTATAGACTGATGCTTAAGCCGGAGAATGAGGTCCATGGTTGGCTCAGGAAAAGAGGGTTACTTGCGAAGGGGGTGTTATGCGACAAATGCGACACTGAATGCACTTTACAGAAAAGGGAGAAAAGTGTGGATGGTTTTGTATGGAAATGTGCCAAGAGGCACGAGTTTACCATCAGGAAGAACTCCTTTTTCGAGCGGTCACACTATAAAATGCAGGATATAATGATGTTTCTGAAGGCTTTTATTGACGGTCACACGCCCCACAGATGTGCCGAACTGTCCGGATTCGACTAAAAAACGTAACGCAGTGGATTGGGCTAGTTTCGTCAGGGAACTGTTCAAAGAATTCTTTCAAAAAGAGATACTGACTTTGAAATTTACAGGCACGGTCGAAATAGATGAAAGTCTTTTTGGAAGGCGAACAAAGTATGAGAGAGGACAACGCAGAGGGATCAAAGTGTGGGTTGTTGGTCTCATCGAAAGAGACAGTAATCGGTAAGTAATGGTAAATGTTATGCATCTTGTAGGCCTACCTCGGTCACGTCCGATTGTACAATCGCAACAACGCGGCTTATTCTGTCAATAGATGGCCAGGGATTGAAATTTGCTCCGAATACTCCTCAGTTCACTGTTCCATTTCAGACTCATCATCTACCCTGTCGATAAACGAGATTCCGAGACCCTGATGAAAATCATCCAACGCCACGTGGAGGTGGGCAGCACCATATACACCGACGGATGGGCTGCATATGGCCAATTGCACGAAGCGGGTTATCGCCATTTCTCGGTAAGTGTCTGATGGTTAAAACGTCGGGGAAAGTGGTTTGGGATGAGATGATTTTTACAGAAAGTAATCATAATGTCAACAAGCGAGTTGATTTCATACGTTGATGTTGAACGGAATAAGGGCAATGTGGACACTGCATTTCATATCAACATTCTGATTGTAAGAACTTCATTTCCTTTCAAGGTCATACACAAAGAATCATATAAAAAGATCTATCAGGAAGTAGGAGGAGACACCATCGAAGTAGTGCACACTAATCGCATCGAGGGCGCTTGGAAGCACGCAAAGGACCACTTCCGCCGAATTAATGGTTGGTATTGCTTCCTTCTTCTTGGTAAAAAGATCGATTTATAACATGAACTGAATTAGTATGTCCTTACCTCACAGTGAAACAATTCACGTACAAGTGCATTCACTGAATGACCATTTCCAGGAACGTCATTGAAAAATATGGAGGCTCACTTCGCTGAGATCATGTGGCTAAATACGGTGGCCACAACAGATAACCGTTACTCAGCCTTCTTCCGACTACTGAAAGACACATACGAACTATATCAGCCCCCAAACTACACGTATGACGTCCCGTTGTTCGACACGTGGTGCATGGAAGGTACTTACATAATTACCATCCTTTGTAGTATGACTTTAGTATCTGTCAGGTACCTTGCAAAAAGGGGAGTTTGAAGTCATTACTGAACCTCAAAGTAACTTTGCCGGGGATGACATTTATTGTTGTCTTTAATTGATTTGTTTTCACGTTCTCACTGTGTTGTTGTTCACCAATATAGAAAATCCTGAAACGACAAAAATCATCCGGGAATCCGAAGAGGAAGAGCCCCCAGTGGACGACGTACCAGATGGTGAGTATGAAATAATATTATTCATTAACGGAATAAGGATCAGTGGTGGTTGATGACATTCATCCCTGGCGCACATACGTATTGAGTATTGCACCTCAGGGTTTACGTCCTTCTATCATTATTTTTTAGATGGGCCATCTATGAACGAGACAACTACGTATTTGGACATCCCACCAGTTATTGAAGTCAGTACGCCAATAATCTGCAGTTCAGAAGGTAAGTAGCGTGAGATATATCACGCCTGTACCGTGTGTACTGGGTTTATTGAAGCTATTTAACCGGCAATGGATGTGGCAATGAAGTGAACAACCGACAATGTTAATCTGTTTCACTTTTGCAGATGTTGATTCGACCACTGATGAACCGTTGCCTATCGACGTATCAACGCCGTCACCCAATACTTCACTGGGTAAGTTCGTGTCGTGTTATGCCCTTATCCAATGATGCCGCTTATTCCGTAAATGTCCAGTTCCAGAACTTCATGACATAAGGGCAACATTAAGTTTCTTTACATTTCAGAAAAGGATCCCAATAATACGTCAGGTGCTGGTAGGGAGGAAAGTACAGGAAGTAGCTATGACGAGAATTCCGATGTAGCCGCCGTACCTTTCGTGCGGGAGTTGTCTCAGATACCAGGTAATGGAGTGTGTTCTGTGAATAATTCGTTATGAATAAAAATTGGAATATACCGGTACCGTCAGTGAGTGTAGTATTTGTAACCGTACTCGGTCATTTCAGGTACATCTCCAAAACCCAGTGGGAGCCGACAATTTGTAGATCTCACCATGACCAACAGCGAAGACGAGTTCGTTTCGGCGCCCAAGCCACTTCAGCGCAGTGAGTATCCACCTTACCCATATTTATTCACCTCCTACTTTACACGCAATCAGTGGAATATACCGTTTATTTATACGGTACGTTGGGTAATTGTCAGGTTCATCTCCTAAACCGAGTGGGAGCCTCGAATTTCCCGATCTGACCATTACCAACAGGGAAAAAGAATTCGTTACATTCTGCTACCGCCGTTTCACGCCATTCCCTACGTTGTTATTTCAGAACGGAAATGGGCCAATAAGGAGAGAGCGTTTTGTCCAGGTGGATATGAAGCCGTATCCCCTGCCCACAGGCCTTCCAAGATGTTGACGTCAACACCTTGCCGTGTTGTCTGCAGTGACAGCGACTCTGACTGAGGGCAACAGAGTAGTTATCCATGAGCATTTCCTTCTGTATGTTTGTAAATACTGTAGATAAATTGTGCATATCATGCATGTCAATATACGTTGTCCGTTTTATTTTGGTCCGTTTTTGTTTTGGGTGACATCAATTATTCGCCTCCAATTGTTTGACGGAATAAGCCTCGACAGAGGACAGAGAGGGGAACATGTGGATGTGTAGGTGTAGTGTCAGTGTCCCCCCCCCCCCCCAAAAATAAGGTCCCCACACCCACAGATACAACAGATCTTTAACAGTGGTGTCTTGGTGGTCGTATTCAATGGTGCAGCTTAATCCGTAAAAGCGATATTATTTGAGGGATGTAACATAGGCCGTAACATATTATGGACGGTCATTATCCCTGGTCATCAATGGACGGAATAAGCCGCATTGTTGATATTGTACAACGGGGAGTGGGGATTCACATTCGGTTCTTTCGTACAGGGTGTATGTGACCCTTAACCCCAAAAATTCAACCATTGCTTTAAGCTTGAAAGATATCCAAATTCCCGGATACAGCGAACCAGTCAACAATTTCGATGTACCAGGACGTGGAGTATGCATATACGTGAAAGAAGGAGTGAAGCACAAGATTATCGGTACGGACAAGGACTTTCCCCATTGTGTCTGGGTGGAGATTGAGGACATGCACAGACCATTGTTTTTTGGCTGTGCATATAGAAGCCCGAACAGCTCTAACGAGGAAAATATCCAACTCAACAGAATGATTAGAAACAATTTCGGGCATCGGAGTAATAAGAGACTGCTGGTAGGGGATTTCAACTACCCCGAGACAAACTGGACCTTAGGCATTTCAACAAAGGGACCCAACCATCGATCAACGCTATTCTTAAACGAAATCTTGGATTCATTTCTTCATCAATTCGTAACAGATCCTACACGGCACAGAAATGGGCAAAGATCTAGTCCTTGGCTCACAAGAAGACCTTATAAACAGTGTAACACACCTTCCCGGTTTAGGTCTAAGCGACCATGAAGTAATCTTATTGGAGGTTAAGAACTCATCCCACAGGGAGTGCAAGGAAAATGAGATAAGGAGGAAAAATTATCATCGAGGGGATTTTCCTGCTATGTTGGCGGATCTGGAGTCCCTTGCTTTAACACCCAAGATGGAGAATCTCAACGTTGAGGGAGAATGGAATCTACTAAAATCTACCCTTCATAACTTATGTGACAAACATGTCCCCACGAAGGTAACAAACATCAACGGGACCAAGCAAAGAAAACCTGCTTGGATGAACACCCAAGCCCTGAGAGCAGTCCGTGACAAGCACAAAGCATATCGTAGGTATCTAACAACGCGGAACCATGATGATTACCAAGCATATACACAGAAACGAAACACAGCAACCAGAACAGTGCGTTCAGTGAAAAGGTCATTCGAAATGAGTATAGCTCAGGAATCCAAGACCAACCCGAAGCTTTTTGGAGTTACTATAGAACAGTAACAACCTCCACCCAGGAAATTCCAGATTTAGCAGGTGGAAATGGCACTCCAGTAAAGGACGATCAGGGTAAAGCGGAAGCGCTGAACAACTTTTTTCCTAGTGTATTCACAAATGAAGATTTGTCATCAATACCAGTCATGGCAGAGATTCCGTTGCGTAAACCGCTGGCACGCCTTGATATACATGAGCGAAGAGTACTGCAATTACTAAATAATCTGGACATTACAAAAAGTCAAGGACCAGATAATCTTCCACCTATTTTACTCCATAAGTTACGCCCAGCTTTAAGCGGGCCACTGACTATACTATTTAGTAAATGCCTTGAAAACGCTACAATCCCGGCTGATTGGAAGACAGCGGTGGTGATTCCATTGCACAAGAAAGGGGACAAGAGCAGTGTAGGAAATTACAGACCAGTAAGTTTGACTAGTGTTTGTTGCAAGATGTTAGAGACCATTATTAGCGACCACCTATGGGAACATCTTAATGCAAATGGCCTCCTTCGTGATGAGCAGCATGGCTTCACCCCCCACAAGAGTTGCACCACAAACCTTTTGGAGGCTGTCAACCTATGGAACAGCTCTCTAGATGCCGGGGACAACGTTGACATTGTCTTCCTAGACTACTCGAAGGCTTTTGATACTGTTCCTCATGAGCGGCTTTTGAGTAAACTGTCCAGTTATGGAATCAAGGGAAAATTGCTAGATTGGATCCGCGACTTCCTCACGGGTCGCAGGCAACAAGTGAGAGTGAATGCCACCACATCAGGGTTCCAACAGGTACGTAGCGGCGTGCCCCAGGGGAGTGTGCTCGGTCCGCTGCTATTCATTCTGTATATCAACGATATGCCATTAGAGATATCATGCCCGATACAATTATTTGCTGACGATGCGAAGG
Organism: Notospermus geniculatus; assembly: GCA_002633025.1. Taxonomy (NCBI): domain Eukaryota; kingdom Metazoa; phylum Nemertea; class Pilidiophora; order Heteronemertea; family Lineidae; genus Notospermus; species Notospermus geniculatus. The sequence goes on along the minus strand of NMRB01004108.1, from coordinate 28,093 downwards.
TGTACAACAACATCAACACTATTGAAGACTGCCAGAAGCTCCAAAGCGACCTAGCCAAGTTGCAGGCCTGGGCTCATGTCTGGCAAATGCGTTTTAATACTGGGAAATGCAAGCATCTCCGCATCGGAAAAGGGAAGGCAGACCATCAATACTCCATGACAAATGTGGATACTGGTCATCAAGTTTTAGAACGAATAGCTTCAGAAAAAGATCTGGGAGTTACAATCGACAAAAACCTATCCTTCTCGGATCACATAAACAGGATATGTACAACGGCTACTCGGGTTATACACACCATCAAGAGAACCTTCTCTTTTATAGACAAGCGAGCTTTCTGTTTACTCTACAAGGCGCTAGTGAGACCTCATCTGGAATATGCACAAGAAGTCTGGTCCCCGTTGTGGAAATATGACCAAAACAAGCTAGAACAGGTCCAGAGACGAGCTACAAAACTGGTCTCGTCGGTGAGAAACTTGGAGTATGAGGACCGGCTCAAAGCCCTAGCATTACCATCGCTTGCATACAGAAGGAAACGTGGAGACATGATTACCATGTTCAAAATTGTCTATGGTCATATTAGAACATCTCTTCCAATTCCGTTCAGCGAGAACACTCGCTTACGTGGGCATCCTTTCAAACTAGCTCCATTTAGAGCCACTAACCAGAGGCGTGGCAATTTTTATACCAATAGGATTGTTAAGTTGTGGAACTCGCTCCCAGAACAGGTAGTTTGTGCGCCGAGTGTCAACAGTTTTAAAAATAGGCTGGACAAGCACTGGGCAACTAAGGTGGAGCACCACCCTTACTCTTACAGATGGTAGTTTGCTAACTATCTTTGCATTGTTACAGATAGCTTTTGCCCGTGAACCGATAATAGATACAGATCTCGACTACGAGGACACCGAATCGACCTGTAGTGGCACAACTCAGGAGGAGACTTCCTCGGAGTCTGACGGAAAAGATTGCCAAGAAGATGTAAGATTTGTTGTTATTGGAGACCATCACGTCTCAGTTGAGAACGTCCACCCTGACGACGAGGCTTCCGCAAATGCCATGATGGTTCCGGTGGACCTTTCATTCGGTTCAATTTGTCCAATCTGCCCTAAAGTACATCGAAGGCTAAAGAGACATGTATTAGTATCACACCTTCCCTGGTACATAGCTGGGCACAATGCATGCTGGTCGTGTAAGGTACAATGTGGTTCCCCATATATTCTCCAGAGGTTTCACCAGGATCACATCCTTACAGAAGAGGAAATAATCCCTATGTGGAGAGACAAAATCCACAACATGTTTGGCGGGTTAATCATATTTTTTGGGTTAACCAACCTCTTAGAGCTCTTTCACTTGGTAGTTACCAATGAGTGGTACCCAGCTTCTGCACATTTGTATTCAGAGTACAACTCACCTTTTTTACCAGTGGAGAAATTTTGGATGCACGAGTACGAAGGTCTTTATAGCCCTGACTACTACCCCTACACGGAATTCACACCATCACCCCCAAATAGAATCATATGTTTGATTCATTGGAGGATTCTTTCAGAACTGTTCGCACGTTTCACACCAGACTGGATTGAATATTTTCATTCCCTTTAGGCAAGTTGGAGATGAGTTGCGATGGGGCAGAAACTGTCTGTCTCTATGATTATTAAGTATTGGCCTTAGGAAACCCAGCTTTTTAGCGGGGACTCTTGTTGTACATAGCATTACTTCTCACTCTAATTTACGTTCCTTCCCAGCTTCATCGCGGGTAGGCAACATTACTGGAATTGGACTGTATATACTATTATTCTATGCTCATATCAACTTGTTGAACTGGATCAAGGAGAGTACATATTTATATTATTAGGCACTCTTAACATAAACCTCAATTGTTACATTCACCAGAATCACTTGCTAAGTTATATACAACCCTGTTGGCGGTTCTTCTAACAATAGTTCTGCACTATCCCATTTTAGACACGGGTGTCTTCGATCTATATTGGGGGACACATTCTTCTTAATGACATATTTCAAAGACGGAACCCACACAATTGTAACATATTTTTCCGACACCTCTTTCCGGTTTTTCTGCACCTCGTTGAGCCACCATTTAAACTAATGAAGCACTTGTCAGAAGGTTCACAACCAATGGAGTGAACAACTATTACTTGTGGTACCTAGTGACCTGGGGCAACAGTTATCAAAACCAATGGATTGATAGCAATGGCCACTACTCCAGGTAAGATTGTTCTGATTACTTTTAGATAGGATCGCACAAACCAAACAAAAAAAACAAAAAAAAAAATTGACGCATGCGCAAGATTACAACAGTCCTATCAACTCGCAAAGGTCCAGATGGACCATGACGCGTTAATTGATATATGATATATGATATATTATTCCGTGAACATTACCATAGAATACCGTAGGAGCCAAACTGAGGCGACTAGAATCCTGGGGACGAGGTTGAAGTCAGGCGGCATTGCACATTGATGACGTCATAATGGAGGGCGACCTATTTCACGATATTGCCACTTTCACGAATGCTTTCACCATGTTCATTTCTATATGACCAGTTCCTGGGAGCAGAAGCAAACAGTCAAACTTCCTAGCAAAATTTAAACTGGATGGGTCATGTTCCCATGCTGGATGGAACTTTTGAACGCGACGTAAACATTCTTCGCCACAAACTATTGACGCATTGCAACAGAAGTATTTCCGTATAAGACGGATGCCAATTACAAACGGTGCCCCGTCACACAACGCCCAGAGCATCATACGGACATGGATGGGTTCCAGTACTTGAGAATTTTGTTGTTGGGTGCGATGCGTGATGATCAGACACCCCAGTATCACGGTAGAAAGATCGAGTTTTTGATGATGTTTCTTCGGGATGGACATCTTCATTATATGTGACCCGTCACAGCAAAACTAGGCGCATGTCGCTCAGAACGTTGAGCCTCAACGAACTAAGATGACACCGGGAGAGAATGAAAAGAAATAGACTATTTCAGATTTCGCAATAGACAGACAATAGTGAAACTGACAAACATGGTCTCAACCTGCCAAGCCAACGACCGACATGCGCCTGGCTTTGCTGTGACGGATCACATATGTCAAATGTACCACGTTACCATCTACGGTAGCTGTCGCACGGACCTTTTTTAATGTAGGGTTCTGTTTTCTTACACTTTCATTCACATTTTCATGCTGTTTTGCGCTGGTCGCAGCCCCACACTTTGCACATTTTCGTGCACGAGTTGACATTTCCTCATAACCAATAAGTGCAAACTTTGAATTTCAACCTTTTCTGATTATTTAATACATTGGCATCCACACAGTAAACAAAAGTTTCACAGTCAGGTCCATTTTTTGCTCTTGTGAAACTTCCTTTATGTATTTTGTCACTAAAGGACGAATAATAATAATAAAAATAATATATTACATTTATATAGCGCCACATTAAAACGTGTTTGTCTGTGGCGCTTTACATAATTAAGACATAATATTAAAACATAAATCTAAGACAGTGAAATAAGGTAATTGGTACAGAAAATAATTGAAGAAAACCAACACCATACAAAGAAGCAGATTAAATTAATAAAAGGCTTCTTTAAAGAGGGACCAAGATACAGAAAGAGAGACCAAGATACAGAATAGCACAAAATTGACACACAAAATGATAATAAGCAAAAAGTCAATCTCCAGAATTCACGAATTTTCGACCCCAACCGGGGTCTTTTTCAAGTGGAACTTTACAATCTGAAACTCTAGAAAAGACTGAGCTGAAACCCGAATGTTGAACTAACTAACCTGTGTAGACAGGATGAGTAAGCAATTAAGGAAAGAATAGTGTCCAAGCCCCACGGATGGCTGCTGGACCTAATTAAGAGAGTATAAGGGAATTGAGTGGATCTGGACGGAAGATAGAAGATTTCCGTTACGCGCGTACCCGAGCTTAGTGTGGTATAATTGAATTGACCCGTTTTATAAGGCAAAATTCACACTAAAATCATGACAGATATAGGCCTATAGAAAAACGGCTTCTTTCATTTTTCCTATTATTCCCAGATACTAATTTCATAGATTTACGTAATATAAATGGATAAAATACTAATGATAGATTCAAAAGATTATCCTGGTCAAGAAGCAAATGATTTAACAATTCAATTAGATGAGGAAGTAGAAAATGTAGAAAGTATCAGACTTGTTTATGCAGGAATACCCCGCCAACGCAGAACATAAATGTAGGCCTATTATTGATCACACTATTTGCATATGTTACCTTACCATAGACAGAATTAATACAACCAGCTGGCACAATATCGAATTTATGTACATGTAGTGGGCAATCAATTTCACAGAAACGATATACTGTAGGCTCACGCGTTGAAGACTTTCGATGTGTGTTGTAGGATACGTGTTGAAGGATTGGTGTGCAGTGCTTAGCTTTATCTTCAAGAGAAAATTAACCTTTTATAACCTTTAGCTTTTAACCTATGTAAATGAGTTCTAATCAGACTGTGTCAGATCTCAATAACCTGTTCCTGTTTGAGCCATATAATGCGATCATTTCTGGTGTCACTAATTCAGGAAAAACACATTTCATCCTTGACCTCCTAGAGTCCGTCTACCAAGGCCATTTCGAGAATATAATTCTCTTTTGTCCAACATTTGACTATAATCAGACATATAATCGGCAATGGCTCTTTAAAGACAGAAATTTCATTGTCTTCGACCCAGCATTGGTAAAAACAAATCTTAATGCAGTTCTATGGTGTTGTATTGAGATTTTTAAAGGGACGAACACTCTCTTTATAATTGATGACTGTGCTAACTTACAGGATAATAAACGGAAAGCGACAGAGTTATGTAATCTCGCGTTCAGTGGTAGACATATCGGAATTACCACTTGGGTATTGATTCAGAAGTATAATTCAATTGTCAAGGATTTTAGAGAGAATATCAGATTACTGGTGCTTTTCTTTAACAAAGACGAGAATGCGATGAAGCAAGCATTAGAAGAAAATGCTATTACACCTAAGGAGGTCAGAAATGAGGTGATAAAGGAACTAAAGGATAACAGAAGTGCAAAGCTGGTTCTAAGACTACAATTTCCACATAACTTTTTGTTAATTAGGTAGAAAGAAAATAAACATAAACGGGGCGAAGTTCAATCAAAAAGTTTTTTCGTTAAATAAATGGTAATAGAAAATAACAAATGTACATCGTTGTGTGAATTTGTAGAAAAGAATACATTTTATGCTTTACTAATAGGATTAGCCGGTGCAGGATTAATGTATGTGTTTTATGAGAAAATGACTGAACCTGTACATGTGACGATTTATTCTTGTGACGAATGTGAAAGAGAATTTAAAAACAAAAGAACTTTTATGAGGCACAAGAAAACTAAACATTTGGTTCATGAAAATGATGAAAATGAATAATTCAACTTATCTATCAGTTCATGTTGTAATTTATGATTTTGAAGACATTTATTATACTTAAAACATTTATCACATTTTTCACATCGTTTTATGTTATTGATATAATCTGAGATATACTGAGTATTTTTGTAAGTTTCGTAAGGAATAAGTTTATTTCTGTCATAAATTTCAATTAATTGCCTTAAAGTAGAAATAGAATAATAAGCAATAGCAGAAATAGCTCCTAAGATTAATATCTTATCTCTATCATTATAAAACACATGTAAAAGTTTTAAACATGATTGAACATTGCATGTTTCATCTTTGTATTCTGAATCACTCATTTATAAATAAAAAGTAATTAATTCAAACCTGATATCTTAATCGTAAAAATGATATACTTCAAACCTGTTTAATTTAGAGATATATTTTTAAACTTAAGGGGTGAAAAATTAAGCACTTCAAACCTGATTAATTTAAAGACTGAATATTTCAGATATCCTAATCGTAAAAATGATATACTTCAAACCTGTTTAATTTAGAGATATATTTCAGATATCTTAATCGTAAAAATTAAGTACTTCAAACCTGATTAATTTAGGGGCAATATTTCAGATATCTTAATCGTAAAAATGATATAGTTCAAACCTGTTTAATTTAGAGATATATTTTTTAAATTTAAGGGGTGAAAAATTAAGTACTTCAAACCTGATTAATTTAGGGGTAAATATTTCAGATATCCTAATCGTGAAAATGATATACTTCAAACCTGTTTAATTTAGAGATACATTTCAGATATCTTAATCGTAAAAATTAAGTACTTCAAACCTGATTAATTTAGGGGCAATATTTCAGATATCTTAATCTTAAAAATGGCATACTTCAAACCTGATTAATTTAGAGATATATTTTTAAATTCAAGGGGTGAAAAATTAAGTACTTCAAACCTGATTAATTTAGGGGTAAATATTTCAGATATCCTAATCTTAAAAATGATATACTTCAAACTTGTTTAATTTAGATATATATTTTTAAATTTAAGGGGTGTAAAATTAAGTACTTCAAACCTGATTAACTTAGGGGCAAATATTTCAGATATGTTTAGATTGTAAAATTAAGTACTTCAAACCTGTTTAATTTAGAGATATATTTTTAAATTAAAGACTGAATATTTCAGATATGTTTACATTGTAGAATTAAGTAATTCAAACCTGATTAATTTAGAATATGAAATAGAAATCGAGTTTCTAAGGTGAAAGACATTGCTTCCTACCAGAATCGAACCTGATTAATTTAGAGATATATTTTTTAAATTAAAGACTGAATATTTCTGATATGTTTACATTGTAAAATTAAGTACTTCAAACCTGTTTAATTTAGAGATTAAGGTCGAATATTTCTGTTATGTTTAACTTAAAAAATTATATACTTCAAACCTGTTTAATTTGGAGATATTTCTGATATGTTTAACTTCAAAAATGATATACTTCAAACCTGTTTAATTTAGGGGCAAATATTTCAGATATGTTTACATTGTAAAATTAAGTACTTCAAACCTGTTTAGTTTAGAGGTATATTTTTAAATTTAAGGGCGAATATTTCTGATATGTTTAACTAGAAAAATTAGGTACTTCAAACCTGTTTAATATAGAGATATATTTTTAAATTAAAGACTGAATATTTCTGATATGTTTAACTTACAAAATTAAGTACTTCAAACCTGATTAATTTAGTGATATATTTTCAAATTAAAGACTGAATATTTTATGTTATTGATATAATCTGAGATATACTGAATATTTTTGTAAGTTTCGTAAGGAATAAGTTTATTTCTGTCATAAATTTCAATTAATTGCCTTAAAGTAGAAATAGAATAATAAGCAATAGCAGAAATAGCTCCTAAGATTAATATCTTATCTCTATTATTATAAAACACATGTAAAAGTTTTAAACATGATTGAACATTGCATGTTTCATCTTTGTATTCTGAATCACTCATTTATAAATAAAAAGTAATTAATTCAAACCTGATTAATTTAGGGGCAAATATTTCAGATATCTTAATCTTAAAAATGATATACTTCAAACCTGTTTAATTCAGAGATAAAGGGGTGAAAAATTAAGTACTTCAAACCTGATTAATTTAAGGGCAAATATTTCAGATATCTTAATCTTAAAAATGTTATACTTCAAACCTGTTTAATTTAGAGATATATTTTTAATTTAAAGACTGAATATTTCAGATATCCTAATCGTAAAAATGATATACTTCAAACCTGTTTAATTTAGATATATATTTCAGATATCTTAATCGTAAAAATTAAGTACTTCAAACCTGATTAATTTAGGGGCAATATTTCAGATATCTTAATCGTAAAAATGATATACTTCAAACCTGTTTAATTTAGAGATATATTTTTAAACTTAATGGGTAAAAAATTAAGCACTTCAAACCTGATTAATTTAAAGACTGAATATTTCAGATATCCTAATCGTAAAAATGATATACTTCAAACCTGTTGAATTTAGAGATATATTTCAGATATCTTAATCGTAAAAATTAAGTACTTCAAACCTGATTAATCTAGGGGCAATATTTCAGATATCTGAATCGTAAAAATGATATAGTTCAAACCTGTTTAATTTAGAGATATATTTTTTAAATTTAAGGGGTGAAAAATTAAGTACTTCAAACCTGATTAATTTAGGGGTAAATATTTCAGATATCCTAATCGTAAAAATGATATACTTCAAACCTGTTTAATTTAGAGATATATTTCAGATATCTTAATCGTAAAAATTAAGTACTTCAAACCTGATTAATTTAGGGGCAATTATTTGAGATATCCTAATCTTACAAATGATATACTTCAAACCTGTTTAATTTAGAGAGATATTTTTAAACTTATGGGGTGAAAAATTAAGTACTTCAAACCTGATTAATTTAGGGGCAATATTTCAGATATCTTAATCTTAAAAATGGCATACTTCAAACCTGATTAATTTAGAGATATATTTTTAAATTTAAGGGGTTAAAAATTAAGCACTTCAAACCTGATTAATTTGGGGGCAATTATTTGAGATATCCTAATCTTAAAAATGATATACTTCAAACCTGTTTAATTTAGAGATATTTTTTTTTAAATTTAAGGGGTGAAAAATTAAGTACTTCAAACCTGATTAATTTAGGGGTAAATATTTCAGATATCCTAATTGTGAAAATGATATACTTCAAACCTGTTTAATTTAGAGATACATTTCAGATATCTTAATCGTAAAAATTAAGTACTTCAAACCTGATTAATTTAGGGGCAATATTTCAGATATCTTAATCTTAAAAATGGCATACTTCAAACCTGATTAATTTAGAGATATATTTTTAAATTTAAGGGGTGAAAAATTAAGTACTTCAAACCTGATTAATTTAGGGGTAAATATTTCAGATATCCTAATCTTAAAAATGATATACTTCAAACTTGTTTAATTTAGATATATATTTTTAAATTTAAGGGGTGTAAAATTAAGTACTTCAAACCTGATTTACTTAGGGGCAAATATTTCAGATATGTTTACATTGTAAAATTAAGTACTTCAAACCTGTTTAATTTAGAGATATATTTTTAAATTAAAGACTGAATATTTCAGATATGTTTACATTGTAAAATTAAGTAATTTAAACCTGATTAATTTAGAATATGAAATAGAAATCGAGTTTCTAAGGTGAAAGACATTGCTTCCTACCAGAATCGAACCTGATTAATTTAGAGATATATTTTTAAATTAAAGACTGAATATTTCTGATATGTTTACATTGTAAAATTAAGTACTTCAAACCTGTTTAATTTAGAGATTAAGGTCGAATATTTCTGTTATGTTTAACTTAAAAAATTATATACTTCAAACCTGTTTAATTTGGAGATGTTTCTGATATGTTTAACTTCAAAAATGATATACTTCAAACCTGTTTAATTTAGGGGCAAATATTTCAGATATGTTTACATTGCAAAAATTAAGTACTTCAAACCTGTTTAGTTTAGAGATATATTTTTAAATTTAAGGGCGAATATTTCTGATATGTTTAACTAGAAAAATTAGGTACTTCAAACCTGTTTAATATAGAGATATATTTTTAAATTAAAGACTGAATATTTCTGATATGTTTAACTTACAAAATTAAGTACTTCAAACCTGATTAATTTAGAGATATATTTTCAAATTAAAGACTGAATATTTTCTGATATGGTTAACCTTAAAAATGATATACTACAAACCTGTTTAATTTAGAGATATATTTTTAAATTAAAGGGCGAATATTTCTGATATGTTTAACTTGAAAAATTAGGTACTTGAAACCTGTTGAAATATACCTAAAAATCTGTCTATAATTCTTTCTATAAACTCCCTGAAGTAATTCTATAAAATATATCTTGTTAGTAACTGGAAAAATATTTCATTCTTTTAGTTCTAACTAAGAATAACAAGAAATCAACTAAAAATCAACTGCCTGTTCAGGTTAGTTAAAATATAGTTAAATCTAGTTAAAAGCTAGTTAAGTCTAGTTAAAGCTAGTTGCAACTAGAATCAACTAGAACTTAACTAAAAAGCAACTAAAGCCAACTACCTAGTTGTTCTTGTCTATTTTTTGTTGATTTTAATTGTAACTAACTTGAACTAGACTTAACTAACTTTTAACTCGACTTAACTAGGTTTTAACTGTTTGTTGCTCTAGTTAAGTTCTTGTTGGCTTTAGTTGCATTTTAGTTAAGTTCTAGATGATTCTAGTTGCAACTAGCTTTAACTAGACCTGCGTCCAAGCAATCTGATATTCTCTCTAAAGTCCTTGACAATTGAATTATACTTCTAAATCAATACCCAAGTGGTAATTCCGAAATGTCTACCAGTGAACGCGAGATTACATAACTCTGTCGCTTTCCGTTTACTATCTTGGAGGTTTGCGCAATCATCGATTATAAAGAGAGTGTTCGTCCCTTTAAAAATCTCAATACAACACCATAGAACTGCGTTGAGATTTGTTTTCACCAATGCTGGATCGAAGACAATGAAATTTCTGTCTTTAAAGAGCCATTGCCGATTATATGTCTGATTATAGTCAAATGTTGGACAAAAGAGATTTATATTCTCGAAATGGCCTTCATAGACGGACTCGAGGAGGCCAAGGATGAAATGTGTTTTTCCTGAATTAGTGACACCAGAAATTATCGCATTATATGGCTCAAACAGGAACAGGTTATTGAGATCTGACACAGTCTGATTAGAACTCATTTACATAGGTTAAAAGCTAAAGGTTATTAAAGGTTAATTTTCTCTTGAAGATAAAGCTAAGCACTGCACACCAATCCTTCAACACGTATCCTACAACACACATCGAAAGTCTTCAACGCGAAAATCTTCAACGCGTGAGCCTACAGTATATCGTTTCTGTGAAATTGATTGCCCACTACATGTACATAAATGCGATATTGTGCCAGCTGGTTGTATTAATTCTGTCTATGGTAGGGTAACATCTGCAAATAGTGTGATCAATAATAGGCCTACATTTATGTTCTGCGTTGGCGGAGTATTCCTACGAAAGCATTTTACTGCCATGGGAAAAATTATTTTTATCTCGTAATTACGAGATAACATCTCAAAATTACGAGATAAGATCTCGAAATTACGAGAAAACATCTCGAAATTACGAGATATTTTTCTCGAAATTACGAGATAAGATCTCGAAATTACGAGAAAAGATCTCGAAATTACGAGAAAACATCTCGAAATTACGAGATGACATCTCGAATATACGAGATAACATCTCGAAATTACGAGATAACATCTCGTAATTACGAGATAACATCTCGAAATTACGAGATAAGATCTCGTAATTACGAGGTAAGATCTCGTAATTATGAGATAACATCTCCTAATTACGAGATAACATCACGTAATTACGAGATAACATCTCGAAATTACGAGATAATATCTCGAAATTACGAGATAACATCTCGTAATTACGAGATAGTTTTCTCGAAATTACGAGATAATTTTGTAGTACCGGTATCACGTAATTACGAGATAACATCTCGAAATTACGAGATAATATCTCGTAATTACCAGATAACATCTCGTAATTACGAGATAACATAACATCTCCACGCTGGGGAATCAGTACTGCGCGAAGCCGTGCAATCGCCGTATTCCGAGTCCTAGTTTTCCAAACTTCCGTGTCAAAATGGCTGACTCGGAAGAAAATGAACAGGACAGGCTACAAAAATCAAACACAGGAGAGAAAAATGTCATCGAATCTGAGTAAGTAAGGCGTACAGTCGGATCTCTGTGGTGTACTGCAGCTCTCTGAGAAATTTGGTGTTGTAACTCATTTTCGTTAACGAGTTTGAGCTGTAAAACCAGCGCGGTGTCATTGCTGAAAAAAAATGGCACCGGCGTCGACCGTAGGCCTAGTCGAGACCACGGTCTTATCATGCAAGTACTCTTGTACCACGTGTACCGTAGGCCTAACAGGCTGTAGACTTGTTACTGTTGTAATAGGCCTACTCATAGGCTGCATCATCATGATATATAGCTACGGGATGTAAGTAGGCCTAGGCCTACACGCCACACGGTCATGACGTGGACGGGGGACGCCGGTGCAATTTTTTCAGCAATGACACCGCGCCGGTTTTACAGCTCAAACTTACGAAAATGAGTTACAACACCAAATTTCTCAGAGGGCTGCAGTAGACCACTGAGATCCGACTGTACGCCTTACTTACTCAGATTCGATGACACTTCTCTCTCCTGTGTTCGATTTTTGTAGCCTGTCCTGTTCATTTTCTTCCGAGTCAGCCATTTTGACACGGAGGTTTGGAAAACGCGGACTCGGAATACGGCGATCGCACGGCTTCGCGCAGTACTGATTCCCCAGCGTGATCTCGTAATTACGAGATAATTTTGTAGTATTCATGGTATACTCAAGGCTATCGTGCACGCACATCAGGGGACGCACATCCTGCTCTACAGACATAACACTTACAATTGCCACTTAGCAAATATCTGACACACAGTCACAATGACAACGTTACACAGTATTTTGCACAGAGTACGGGAAAGGGACAGGCTAGCAAACAGCTTGGTCTCACAAATGTTTCATGACCAATGACCATGAAACCTGGCATTTATAACCGCATATCCTTGTGTATAATTAACCTGGATTTTCATGAATGCGATATACTAGTACTGATGAAACGCCGGTGAACAAAGTTTCATGGCCATGAAACGTACTTCTTAGGCCTGTTCGCCAGCGTTTCCGTAGCCTATATTACCCTAGGTATAAACCCGACCCGAACCCGCGTAAGGCCGAATTTACATAGAAGTAGGCCTATACTGTATATGGACAGGACATGCTGGGAAACAAAGGCTCCATAGTCATGAACACTTTATTAAGTGAGCCCATACACGACCAATATTATTGCACAATATGAGGATCAAAATGGGCAATTTCATTTGCAATCTTTCTTCTACCCATCATCCCAGAAGCACATGCCCCTATTTTGGGCCCCAGATTACTTGTACTTTGTACNCCCCCCCCCCCCCGCCCCCGTTGGCCAACTGTGCAAACAAAAGATTGACGAATACATGTAGCACGCCACCCAGGTACTATTTTTAAAGCAAAGTTCGACAAATATTGCGGATCATACACGGATTTCTGAGTGTCCGTTTTGTGTGCTCCTCAAAAGGACATGCAGATTCGGACAGCAAACAAAATGGAATTTACCCATACGAAATGTGGCGCGTGCAAATGACATTACCACATGGTAATGTGCCAATTGTACCCATATTGTTTGTATTTCTACAATTTTTTGTGTAAAATTCGCCCATTACCACGTGGCCCAAGGTAATGCCATTTACACAAGTCACACAGGCTGACGTCATTCAGGCGGCTCACTATTAAGCTGCTGACGTGACAGTGGGGGAGGCACAGACAAACATGTCCGGAACATGTCCCTCTCAGTGTTTCTGAGAGTTCGCCAAACTATATAGCAACCAATGGGTCATATGAGTAAAGACTAGAAAATGCTTTCACTTTAGATTTGTACAGAATTGCCTAGTGCATTTGTACTGCGGAATTCAGGTAAAAGCATTTGTTACTTTTTATTCATATGACCCAATGGCATACAGGAGGCATTCCCAGTCATTACACCCGCGGAGACTCTGGTGAACAATGGAATCACAACGGTTTTATGACAAGATGTATTTTACTAAGTCTAACGGCACGCCATTTTGCGCGTTTTTGCATGGCAAACCCAATGTGAAAGCCCATATCGGCCACACACGGGCCCTATATAGTTGAATATATGGGCAACATGTGGGCATGCACCCAAGAACCATAATGTGAGTCCCATATTTGTTACCCACATAGATGTACATATGGGGCCCATCAGGGAAATTATAGCCATACTACCATATGGACCCCACAAAAATCTGGGCAAAAATGGGATCCATATCGCTCTTGGGAGCAGAATTCTGTGGGGCCCATATGGGATCACCCATCTGGGCTCCATATGTGCTTGTTGCCTGGAAAGTAGGCAGGCCGAAGTTGAGCAGGCAGTATTATTGTTCCCGCTATAGTGGCAATGGGCCGTGTGGATAACCAGGGTCCCTACTGAACTGCCATCTTGGGATGCTTGATCGACCTTGAGATGTTATCTCGTAATTTCGAGATGTTATCTCGAAATTTCGAGAAAACTATCTCGTAATTACGAGATGTCATCTCGTAATTTTGAGAAAACTATCTCGTAATTACGAGATGTTATCTCGTAATTATGAGATGTTATCTCGTAATTACGAGATGTTAACTCGTAATTTCGAGGTATTATCTCGTAATTTTGAGAAAACTATCTCGTAATTACGAGATGTTATCTCGTAATTTCGAGATGTTATCTCGTAATTTCGAGATGTTATCTCGTAATTACGAGATATTATCTCGTAATTACGAGATAAAAAACAAATTGTTATGGCACTAAAATGCTGTCGTATTTTCCTGCATAAACAAGTCTGATACTTTCTACATTTTCTATTTCCTCATCTAATTGAATTGTTAAATCATTTGCTTCTTGACCAGGATAATCTTTTGAATCTATCATTAGTATTTTATCCTTTTATATTACGTAAATCTATGAAATTAGTATCTGGGAATAATAGGAAAAATGAAAGAAGCCGTTTTTCTATAGGCCTATATCTGTCATGATTTCGGGTCAATTCAATTATACCACACTAAGCTCGGGTACGCGCGTAACGGAAATCTTCTATCTTCCGTCCAGATCCACTCAATTCCCTTATACTTAAGAGAGTGGATGTAATTAAGGAGAAACTGATTTAGCTGAAAGAAAAGGGTTTAATAAATATGACATGTGTAATACATAACAAGCACAAAGAGAAAAGATGCAGAAAAGTCAACACAAAGTAAGAGAATATAAAGGAAGTCAACTTCCAGATTTGTACAAGAAGGAAAAAACCAGAATGGATAATGCAAATCACTGAGCAATGAGAAGAATAGGACGAGGAGGAATAGAACAAAGGGGTGGGCGGGGGGGGGGTAGGGAAAAACAAGGCCTAGACCAGAAGGGGAGCCACGTGCCCTCC
Organism: Notospermus geniculatus; assembly: GCA_002633025.1. Taxonomy (NCBI): domain Eukaryota; kingdom Metazoa; phylum Nemertea; class Pilidiophora; order Heteronemertea; family Lineidae; genus Notospermus; species Notospermus geniculatus. The sequence continues at coordinate 13,043 of NMRB01004108.1, read as the reverse complement.
GCAGTTTCAGATTGTAAAGTTCCACTTGAAAAAGACCCCGGTTGGGGTCGAAAATTCGTGAATTCCGGAGATTGACTTTTTGCTTATTATCATTTTCTTTAAAGAGAGAGGTTTTTAAAATAGACTTAAAATTATTAAAACAGCTACAGTGGCAACAACTGAGTGGAAGAGCATTCCAAAGCTGTGGGGCACACACTCAGGGTGGGTGCGTTAATTTGTACACGCGGCGCGGTTTACCTGGCGCCATTTTTGGACGGCGGCCCTAAATGTCCTTGCGGGTATGTCAGTTTTCCAGAGTTCTGTGTAACGTTGGTAATTTTGGTCGTGGTCGCCAGGTTTTGAAAATGCTTCCGTCAGCTGGGCCAATTCGGTTGCAGACCATACTTTCCTCGTGTTGAACGGAAGCCTAGTCACATGTCTAGTCGTGTAGTCAGTCTGTTGTCGGTTCGAGTCGTCGTCGGGGTCAATGGGTAGTAGGTCCTCCTCTCCCAACGTCTCCGCATCATCGCGGGCGCGCGCGGCGGTGCGGCGGGCGGTCGATTGAGGTTGCGACTTTGATAATTTGTAGGGTACGTCCGGATGTAGACGGTATACCGTAGTACGTTGACGCCCACTATCTTTACGACGTCCAGTAGGTGCAACGCTTGCAAGCGTGACTGACGGACAGGCAACGTTCGCATGAGTTTTTCCAACATGGAAAACTGTACAAAGTAGGATTGCTGCAGCAATGCTACGCAAGAGACGAACGTGCAAGTCCGCACCAAATCCACACGGTTTAGATTTTCTCCTTGCAGCCTTCCCACTGTGGTTCTCAGCCACGGCAATTTGATGTGACTAAGTTGTAGACGCGCGGGTAACGGAAGTGATCTGCGTGGCGGTTCGCTAGATTGTCGACCAGTCGACCCGCAGAGGTCCTTTTCTACGGCAGATTTATTTTGCGCGCGGGAAAATAATAGGCGATTGGGGCCCTCGACGAGGCTTCTCGAGTACCTCATTCGAGAAATCGGACACCTCGCACAAAATTGCGTTGATCGAGGAGACCGTTCAAATTCAACCACATAAACCACATATCAGTGTTTAGCTAAGACACTGAGCTTTCCATTAGTGTAATTTGTTTTGGCATAAAGCAAATGAGTGAAGAGAAATCATTTAAGAAATTGCGTCCTCCGCCCAAAATTGGAGGTCATTTGGAGTAGAGCGTTGTTAAAAACATCGCCATAACTCCATAAATACTTGCCTGCATGAAACCAGCAAAACTGAATAGACGACGAAACTATCAATCTCCAATCTGTGTTAATTTTATACTTCAGCATGGTATTCCAAGTTTTTGTACGCAGTTTAAACAGCTGTAGGTAACGATTCTCACAGCCATAACCCGGTTCCTTGGAGTCCGACGTGGCGCTGATTGACGATTCTACCAATCAGCGCCACCGTCGGAGCCCATGGAACCAAGTTAGACAATGGATAAAGGGAAGATTTCTTGAAAATGTGGTTGTGTTTTGGGGTGATTTTCAACCCCTCAGACATGCGTGCATAAAACCACGCTTCGCCTGTGGATTCTTCTATGTTATAACAACCCGAATGACCTAAGCAGAAGTTTCAAAATACTGTTCCAAGAAAGTGTACGCACTTTGAAGAACGCCTGTTTTCGAAAACACAAGGTTACCTTTCGATCGATAACTCGGCCAAAACTGAACCGATTTCGATGAAATTCTCGGCGACTTTCGTAGAGCAACTTCTATCAACATGTAAACATCACCCCACCTTCAAACGTTTGACTAATCGTGCGTAATTAGTGATTGTTTTATAGCGTCTGCTACGCCTACGTCACTGCCTCGCTTTCGTTCAGTTATTTAGCAGTTAGTACCGCCAAATACCGCGGCTGACACGTCGTGGCGCTGTTCATACCTTTGCGGGTCGACTGCGACCAACTGGTCGCGGGTGACCGAGCCAGTCACACGGTGTAATGGCGGACAGGTATCTTTGGTCAAATCTGATAGAGACCACTGCCGTACACCCAATATATCGTCCAAAATAATTATCCATACTTTGCGACCAATGGCCGCATCACTAGAGCCGTAATCGTCTGACAGGGAAAATATTCTCGACATCCGCGGGCGTTGTAGCGGCTCGGATGTCCACGTTTGCAGCAGTGGCGGATGACCGAATACGGATGCAATGGTGCAGTTTTCTACACCGAGAATACCACGGTAGTAGGTGAGGCTACGTTCCGTCTCGGCGTCAGTGCCCAGGTTTTTCGCCCAAATGGCATCGTCATGGCTGAAAGGGCGGCCGTAGAAAAAAGTCCCCAACGCCAATTCCATTTGGTATGATCGGCAAGACGGAACGTAGCCCCCCTACAGGCACTTGCCAGGCAATCGCGTTCTAATTGCTGGTAGCAACAGTCTGCAAGCTTTTTCATTAACATTGGAAAGTTAGGTCCCAGTTGAGGCTCCGTGTCAATGAAAGGAACAATGAGTGGATAGTCTTCCAGGATGCGGTGCAGGCCGTCTATTGAGAAAAAGTCTTCCGCGCGCAGGATGTTGGGGACCTGTTGTGTGGGAATTAGCGTTACCAATTCTAATTCTGGACACTTTTTACAGGGGGGACACTCTGTACCGTTACACCGGCCTGGCACGACAGTGTTTTATTTGCCGGAAGTTCTCCAAGTCGGGCCTGTCGCGCCAGGCGCTACTAATCCTACCCCTTGAGCCGGTTACCTCGGGAAGTATCCCAGCATGCAGAGCATGATGTCACTTCCGAATGTAGATGCACACAGCCCTTGCGTACGTCGATCCATACATCGGGGGAAAAAATAAAACACTGTTGTGTTAGACACGAGAGAAGTGTCATGGCGGACAATCAGCCAATCAGAGCGCATCCGCCATGACACATTACTCGTGCCTAACACGACATCGTTCTTTTATTGGCCTCCATGTCTGAGAAAGCGCTAGTGCCTGGCCGGTGGAAGTAATGGGATACCCTAAATTTAATCGAACAGTAACACAGTTTTAAATTTTGATTAAAAAACTTAACAAAAGCCACAACTTTCCTGAATTACATGACAGGTTCATGATGGATTAACAATCTGAAAAGTATATCTAGTGGGCATCATCACACTGAACTGCACTGAAATTGTATCAAAAGTTTAATTTTTGATATGTGTTTCAAGAATTTAAATTTGATATAATTTCAGTGCAGGGGTCTACCTTAAGGATTTTTTAGTGCTTGTGCACAGGACAACCACTATATGAGAAATTGGTTGTCCTGCTAAAATTTTGGTTGCCCTGCCAATTTTTCAAGTTTTACCACTGGATGCACCTTTGTCAAGTTAAAAATATATGATGTACAATGTAAAAGGTTTTTAGAGGAGCCTCTAAGGGCCCGGGGGCATATTTATAAGTTGTATATTATTAGGTAGGTATTTTATANATTTTATAATTTAATGGGTTGAGAAAATTGGATTAATATGAGGGGGTGGGGGCTGATCGGAAGAATTGTTGTACAACTTGGGAATCTATGAAGAAGCAAGTTACCGGTAGTAGTTGTACCGGTACAGACTTTGAGCTACATGTAATTGTTGTGAATAATCAGATGACTAGATCCAGACGGTGAGTGACAGAGCAGCTGTATACATTCTGTACACTAGGTCCTTGAGTTCTCCCCACTCTTGCTCAATCTTCGTTGTGTCCACTCCTGCACTGGTAAGCATCGGGGAAAAGAAATCACACAGCTGGGCAATTTCATCTTCACCAAACCATAAAAAGATAGAGTAGACACGTTGGAAGAAAAAAGCCTTGATCATATATGATGATGTCACCAGCAGCCTCTTTTGGCTCCCCTCTAATTTGGAATGCTTTTATGGATTGCCCCCTACATGTAGGCGCATAGTAGCCTATACATGTAATTGCCTTCAGCTTCTTCCTTATCATCAGGCCACTTTCTGAAGTCTGCAACGGTAGCAACAGACTTCAGCTTCCTCAAACTTCCCTCTCAGTCTATCAAAGAGAGCAGTTACAAGCTGGCGACGCCATGCCCCATGTTCATAAAACCATGCTAGGCTTATTTGCCTGCTAAAGTGCCTAGTTTGTATAGGCCAATGTACACAACTAGCAACCAACTAAGCCAGCAAGGTTTTATGAATATGGGACCATGTCTCTTCATCACCATCAGCTGGAGTGAGCAACACCCCAGAGAAACTGGGCTGTTCTTCATCAAAGATGGGCAAAACCTTGCCAAGATTGATCCCAGGCCTGAAAGAAAATAAAATGACAGTGAAAATTAAGTACTAAATCAATTCTAATGGTACCGTAGCATACCCTAGGTGACAGTCCTTAATGCATGTGACACTTATTAAAGGAGCAGTAAAGAATGTAAATAAAAATAGCCATGGGGAAGGACATACCTCTCGATGAACTTCTCTAACTGTTGTATGGTCAGGTGCACTTTCTCAGCTACAGAAGCAACAGTAGAGTCAGACTTTTGAAACAACAATGACATCGACGACAGAATTGTCAGGGCGTCGCTGAGGAGATGGCCGTAAGCAATGAATTTCTGATTCTTCATTTTCTTCAGAAATCCCATTGCTTTTGTCTTTCCATCTGCAGAGACTCTATTCAGGGCGTCAGGTTTCTGCATCTCAAAGTACAAAACCATCGAAAAATAACAGGCTACTGCAACAAAAATCAAAGCCCACGAGATATGGTTCGTCCCCCCCCCGTCTTTGTTCATCAAATAGTCTGCTCCTCAAGCGTTTCCATTAGACGGTGTGGTGATCTGAAGGTAGCCAGACTCGCAGACACGTGGTACTAGGCAGAAGATTTGTTTACTTACTAGTGATAGTTTACTTACTAGTGATAGCTCGTGTAGTTGCTCTGTCTCTCACTGAATGAATTAATTTGTGCAAATCACGTACCTGCTCAAAATGCTGGATCATGGCATGATAGAGTCTCCAACTGAGGGCTTTGTCAAGGTGCCCCACCCATCCTGTCCCACCGGCACGTTGAGGCACAAGGAAAGGGATGCCTAGGCCAAGGCATGACTCCTTCAACATGCTGCGATATAATTATAAATTGTGGTAGAAATTGTAGACACCGTCAACAATCTCGAGGAAATGGGGAGCGCCAATTGGTCACATGAGACTGATAGAGCAGACGTGACACCTATAAAGGCTCATTGTTCGAGAGATGCGGTTCATCAAGCACATGCAGCCAATCACACCTTGAATCGTCATGAATAATAGGTGGCGTCGGTGTACTATCAGATCAAACCCACGCGTATATTCTCGCGTGGTCTGCGTGATCGGGGTTCCCTATTCCTGCGGTAGTCTCCTCCTGCTACGTGCGTCAGACTGTCCTTTATAGCCAGTTCGAGACGAGGGGCACTGCAGTGCGCTGCCTGCAGTGTCGGTTGAAGCCTTTTAAGGCGAGCGGCTACGCCGTTGTTTCTGCCCAGCATCGTAGAGGCACCGTCGCTTCCAAACCCAACTATTTTTTTTCACAACCTGTTCCTTGTTTATAGTGGGGCAGCTTAGCTCCAAAAAAGAGGTCGATTGTGCACTTTCCCTTAAAAGCATGAAACTTGGCACATGGCTAGAGCACCACAATACAAAGATTTTTAGTCCAGGGGCCACCGGAAATTGCACCCCGTATGGCGGCCATCTTAGATTTCAAAATGGCCACCATTGTGGATCAGTTTTAATGAATATCTCCTTAACAAGCAGAGATATCGAGACAGTTGAAACGCCTATACCCACATTTTAGGGGTCTAGGAATGTAATGGTGACATAAAATGTTTGAAAATTGTTGCCGCCATCTTGAAATCCAAGATGGCCGCTATCCACAACTCTTCTGCACAATATCTCTTTAACTAATAGAGATATGGAGACAGTTGAAACGCCTATACCCACATTTTAGGGGTCTAGGAATGTAATGGTGACATAAAATGTTTGAAAATTATTGCCGCCATTTTGAAATCCAAGATGGCCGCTATCCACAAGCTATTCTGCTCAATATCTCTTTAACTAGTAGAGATATCGAGACAGTTAAAGCGACTTTACCCACATTTTAGGTGTCTAGAAATTTAATGGTGACATAAAATGTTTGAAAATTGTTGCCGCCATCTTGAAATCCAAGATGGCCGCTACCCACAAGCTATTCTGCTCAATATCTGATTAATTAGTAGAGGTATTGAGACAGTTGAAACGTCTATACCCACATTTTAGGGGTCAAGGAATCCAATAGTGACATTGACTATAAGATAGCTGCCACATATTCAAAGACACGCACCATCCAAATCTAT
>NMRB01004107.1:29651-44863 GCA_002633025.1 Notospermus geniculatus | reverse complement strand
CGTAACGAATCTCTGGGTACGAGATTGTATTTTGAGCTGTATCTCTGTTGTTACATGAGCAATATGTTTGAAATTTGGCATATAGTTATATTTCAGTATGGTTGTTTCATTTTTATGAGAATTTTTCAGCAGAAATGCTGTGGAAATTTTTTTTTGAGGTGGTTTTTTGGTGTATTTTAGAGGGTAGACCCATTTCTGAACGATAAAGGTGCTGGGGACTTAACAGAGGTTTTCAACTTTGGGGAAATCTCGGAAAGTACTACAGCTATCTTGTTGAAAATTTCACGGTAGACACTATGGTCAATATCATTGATCATGACGTAATCTCAGCCTGCTCCTTCTATTGTTTCATTACTTACTGTAATTAGTCCTTTTGAATGCCTTAGAAATTGCTGAAGGAATCAATATTTTCCACAGAGACTTGGACTAAATATTCTTGGCATCATGTTGAATAAGATTATCCAAAAGAAAACAAACAAGTTCCATCACGACAGGGCTTTTTTAAGGATAGAAATATCGGTTATACTGCCCAGTTTCAACTTTCTTCAAGTCTGAGCCACAGGGTTTTATGCATGATTACAAGTCTTGACATAACAGGCCAACAACAATGCATGGTAACCACTCATGGAGGGGCAAGGGTGATGAATTGAATAATGTCAAAAGTGAACTCTTTACAAGTTTAAGGACAGGGACCTCACATGTCTCTTATGTTTTACTACACACACTGCTTGGAGTAGTCACCACACAGAAAGGAGACCTGCCCCGGTTCATTTCACCTGTTTTCGGAGACACTCAAAAAGGCCCAGATATGGAGGAATCATTTGACCATTACAAGCTGTTACAGCATTATGGAGTAATAGGCAGGGAACCCTGTCCCCTCTTTAGGAATTGGTCAGTCCATTCCCCTTTGCACAATGGCTTTTTGGGCCTACTGCCAAAAGGCTACTCAGTGCAGCCCTTGGATAAAACAGAAACTTGAGAAATCTTACAGTAAAAATGATGCATTTTCAACTATCCCTGTTTGAAAAACTTCACTTTTTACTGGCTGATGTAACAGTACATAGTCCAGGCTGTACATAGATGATGTTTTGAAACGAACTGCTAATGACTGCTTTCCCCTTCAGAGCTCTAAAGTACTAATTACAGAAAGGGTGAAACAATAGAAGGAGCTGGTTGATATTATGTCATGATCATTGATATGGACCATAGTGTCAACCATGAAAGTTTCAAGAAGATAGCTTTAGTACTTTCCGAGATTTCCCCAAAGTTGAAAACCTCTGTTAAGTCCCCAGCACCTTTTGTAAAAGATGTTGGAATAGGATGGCGATTGTATATTAGTTTTTGCAAGAATATATAAGTACCAAGAATGTACAACTTAGTAATCAATCAAAAGGGTGGGCATTAAGTTACTTTTCCTGATAATAGAGGGCGTACGGTAATTATAGGCCAATGTTTAGATTTAACGGTTGTTGACTGAATTGTATTATTTAGAATATCATCAATATTCTTATGTAAAGTTACAGGCATATTACTGGCATACAAAATTTTGTTGATTTTGGTGAAACCATGGATTTGTTGTATAGGTCAGAGTGCCCGACCCTGAGATCAAGTACAATATCAATTTCTCGAAAATATGGTCCATTCAAAACTGCTCTGTAGCTCGGTTATTTCTGAGTGCATATAACTGCGGGAGGTGTCCTTTTGTTCGTAATGATCTTCTCTACGCAATAATCCTTCACAAATTAATAGCCCTTCAGTTACAGGGCCACCAGAGGCAAATAAGTAAACTCACTTTTGGCACATATTGGGAGTTGTACATCATTCTTGGTACTTATAAATATATTCTTGGTTTTTGTAATATTAAACGAGTTTGGCTTTCTGTTGTGAGTTGGTGAAACGGCTGGAGTTGACGTTGACGTGGAATCCTTTTCGCAGATTTCGAGGTTACCGCGCAACAGGGTCTCTTTCTGGCGCGTAGGGCTATTACTTTATTCGCGGTGAGTGAGCAAAATGGTCTGCTGTTCAGGCAGCCATTTTGTTTCTCGCTTCAACTGAGACGGCAGTTTTGCAATCAAAATAGCCAAAATAGCAGCCAATATCGTCATCGATAGCATGGTCAACTATTAACATTTGTCTTTAAGAACACAATGGCCCAAACTTCACAATTTCAGAGAAATAAGCAAGTGAACAGCGCCGATCCGCGTCATATTTTTGTTCAGTGCCGGTGTGACAGGGATCAAAGTCCCCCTGGAATCAAAGTCCAGTTTTATTGTTCACCGAGGGATCAGAATATATGGCTATAGAGACCATGGCCATTCGAATATAACCTTACAATAGCGGGCTATTGTTTGGCGGACTTGCATTCCTAGGACGTTGATTCCTGTCACACCTGCGTTGTTTTACGTCTGCACCGGCATTACTTCAGCCCTCAAGCAAACAATAACCCTCAGGGTGAGTCAAAAAAATGTTCCCCCAACTTTCTTGGCCTGCCATACAAAGTTTATGACAGTTACTGAAACATAAATGGTGCCATCCGTTTCCTATGGATGTTTAAAAACTAGGTCTTTATAATACGTCGGACCACATGTACATTCTGTTGTGATGAAATAAACTATATATATACTTAATAGGTCAGTCGTAATTTGCCGTGCTTTGGATCATTAGAAGTTAGTTAGGCCTACAGATCGAAGAGCCCGTCGGTGGTTTATTTATTCTTCAGTTGATCCTATTCTGAATCGGTGGTGGGGCGGGAGAAGAGATGGCGGGCTTCATCGTGAATATTCTAACCGACCCGAAGACTTTGGCAGTCTTTTTTGGTGTTTTGGTCCTCGCTTGGATATTGTACCCGAGGAAGAGATATAAATATCCACCAGGACCGTTCGCCTGGCCAATCGTTGGATCAACCTTCGGTAAGTCAGTCCGTAATTTTTGGGGGGGATCAGGTGTGACAGGAATCTAAGTCCCCCGGGAATCGAGGTCACCCTCAACCACTGAAACACTTGGCGCCAAAGTCCGTTTCTGAACACTAGATGTCACTACCAGTTGGTGACGAACGCGCTCGATCAACCAGCCAATGAGCGATCAGCCAATAATAAAATGTTTCAGGTTTTCCCCCTAGTTGCGTGAAATACTGGTCGCTGATTGGTTGATGACAGTTTGCGCCATCTAGCGTTCAGAAACATGATTAGGCCCCATCTGTGCCAGTGGTTGAGAGCGTATAACTAGTATAAAGCTCGAGGCCACTGGGGACGAGTGTAGGAGTACCCAAACTCTGAGAATAACTTCCTGAGCACCGATGCTCAGAAACTTAAAGGGAGACTCCACTCATTGTGTAAAATTTTGATTTTTTGAAATATCGTTAATACATCCAAATTCACTGATATCTGCAAATTTCGTATTTTTTTTAAATCAACAAACTCATCATTTTAAGTATTTTAGTTGGATCCCAAGGGGACCATTGCACAGCACTCATGACGTCATCAGAGTGCTCAATGCATATTTATGAAGGTACAACCAATAGGCCTAGGAAGTCCACAGTATTAGCTCATTCACTACAAAGGTCGTTAGCCTATTGACAATCGAGAGGTTAAGAAACCGCTCCGTTAACGATAACACTAACGCCATTTCTGACGTACATTTGCAATGTAAAAAATAACGTTAGCGTTAGTGTTACCGTTAACGGAGCGATTTCTTAACCTCTCGACTAGTGACATAACAACTCACGGCAATAGTCTACATGGATTGATAAAAATTCAAAAGTTTACAATGAGTGGAGTCTCCCTTTAATAGCCGCGCCCCCAAGCTGCGACTGCAGTCCCAAGTCTCCATTTTCACTGAGTTCAGGTAGACTTGGCTTCTCCTCCCTTGACCTTCACGCAAGCAAACCACATTCCGTGTCCAACGTGCCGTGTGCAAAAAATAGATTTTCCCGGGCCCAAAAATAGCAACCGATCACGGCAAAGTTTGCATCGGCAGCTCGGGTATGATTGGTAGGCTTCTAATTGGGCGCACGAGAAAATCCCAAAGCGTTGAACACGGAATCTGGCTGCTTGTTGCAGAGTGTAGGAAGAGGTTAGCCGATACTCCCATCTCTACCTTGAGCCCCAGAAGTTGTCGGGCTGTCCCTTTTCAAATCTGTTTCCGAAGTCAAACAGTCTCGCACACACCAAAACAAACCACATGCATTCTTCCATGAGGTAGTATGTAAACATTGAAACGTTTCAAAAGAAACGGGCCAAATGAAACGACCCAAAAAACATGCTAAATCTCAAGTGGCAAGACAGAAACGGTGTAATTTTGTTATTTCCAGTTCATTTTTGGCACTTTCATGGCATAATAGCATTAAAATCTCTCAAAACACACGTCTCCCGTTCATAACACACGTGTTGTTATTGTTTACATGACACCATGCTTCCCTCCATTCAATGTTCAAGGTCTCCTATCCCAAATATGGAAGTCGGCGCTTCAGAAATTCTCTATGCGATTATTAATACCTTTTATCATATACTTTCTCTATATGTCACTCGCCTTGGTTATTTTCTGTGAGGAATTTGTGTGAGGCCTCAAAACGTCTTCAAAATATATCGTTTTTGATATTGGGCAAAGTTTGTAACACAATGTGCATGCGAGTTGTGAATAGATAATAAGCCATGAACATTCCAACCAATTAGCGTACTCCGATCATTCCATTATGAGGGGTGCGAGGTTGGCGAGAGGAAAATGTGACATCGTTCCCCTCAGTGTAGCCTAAATCTGGCTAAGAAATCGCAGAAAAAGCTAAAATGATGATAAAAATCATGAAGGCATCGGGTAATCTACATTCCTCTATTCATACAATGTAAAATAATATAGGTTTTTGGTATTTTTGTTGTGATTTTTCGTATTTTTAAAAACATTTTGGGTCGTTTCATTTGGCTCGTTTCTTTTGAAACGTTTCAATGTTTACATACTACCCTTCCATGATGCTGCCTTGTGCTCAACTAAATTTCAAATTCAAAATGCCATCATTCCTATTTTTAGACTGGACCAATCAGAGACAATCCGGTTACGAGGTTGATTATGTAGGTCAACCTCGCACCAACCGATACCTGCTTCTGATTGGTCAAGTCAACAGACTTTTGAAATGGAATTTGAAAAGGGACACCATGCCAACTTCCAGGTCTCAAGGTAGAGATGGGAGTATTTCACACGATGCATTATGCAGAATGCAAGTCTCTGTCGGAGGAGAACATGGGCTGGAATACCGGAAAGGTCGGGAGCAGCTGCCGTTGGTACCTTCCAGTCCGAGTATGATGTGTGCTGAACATCACGTGCTCACCTGACGTCATCACTTCGGATATGGACCCTGAACCAATAGTTGCAGTCCGTGAGGAGGCGTCTTCTTGATGGACACAAATTGCAGATTGGAAGTTAAAGGATGAGATGGCCGAAATGGAGGAATTCGCCTCGAAACTGTTGAGCCATTCTCCGCACCGCCAAATTAAAATCGGTGAGCCTGCAGCACACGTCACCAATTTCGTTGCTCGTACAGGCAATTTTCGTGGTCGGCAATTTTTGTGGTGGCTGCCGGTTTACAGCAGACGTCACCACTCAGTGGTCTCGTGTGCTGCTGATGGCCACGCATCACCACAACTCGCAACCACGAGCAATTTTCGTGGTGAGAAATCAAACGTGTTTGATTTTCGGCAACTTGTGGCAACTCCTGGTCACCACAGAATTTCCTTGATCGTTGCCCGCCACAGCACACTTGGCCATTTTCGTGGCGACCACGAAAATTGCCTGCATGAGCAACGAAAGTGGTGACGTGTGCTGCAGGCTAAAGGGCGGTTTACACTAGGTTGCACCAAGTTGCAAGTTGCAGCAACTTGCAACTTGTTGCAAACTACCTGGGACGGTTTACACATAGAAAAATCGATGCAACATCCTGCGTGATCGAGTTGCAACAAGTTGCATGCCCGTTTACACATGCAACTTTTATGAAATTTTTTGGTCTCACCAGGTTTATGCAACAAGTTGCATAAAGTTGCATATGAAAAGTTGCATGTGTAAACGGGCCTTTATCTGCCCATTCTGCCTTTTCTCAATTTGCCTTTTCCTATTTCGCCTTCTCTTATTTCGTCTTCTTTGATCTGGCCTTTTCACAGTTCACAATGTCATATTTGGCCTTGGCGCTATTTTTTGTCTTCGTCTCAACTGGCCTTATTCCAGATTCATCTTCTTCCACTTTTGCAAATTAACAGAGAGGCGAATTAGACAAGGCGGAATGGGGAACCCGCATGACTGCAGATGGCGCAGTCAGTATAAGACCCGAATGACGCACTGACGTCACTTTTTTCGCTGTTGACGTCACGTCGTCAAAGCATGTGTACATTTTTCTACACAATTTTGCGTGGAAATTTCCCCAAAAGACGTTGTCAGTATTGGCATCCTGTGGCATTTCTGACGAAACAAAGCAGTGATATATGGAGAACTTTGAACATGAAACAGGACAGTGTAATTTAATCAAAATTGAACCAAAGAAAGTGGTTTATTTTGGGGCAAAAAGTAAATGGAAATACTGTTAGAAAATACGACTTCCGGGTCTTACACTGACAGCGCCACGTCGTGGCGTAGTTCTGCGGGTTCCTCATTGGAAAAGGTGAATAGAGACAGAGGCAAGATGGGACACTTAGTAAGGCAGGATTGGAAAAGACAACATGGGAAATGGCTAGTTTGGTTCCCGAACCCACCGCTAGGGCTATGAGGGTTCGGTATTGGCTTCTGTCCGCACCAAGATTTCTGGTGTGTGACGTCACGAGACACTCTCCAACCGCAAGGGAGACACTCTCCAACCCATGCCGTGATCAGTAGACAAAATGGTTTAGTGGAATACATATTGTATGCGACGTCAACGAGAGAATCTCCAACTGAATTTTCTTTAGGGGTTTGGTTGTTGGTGACCTGGCACACCGTTTGAGTAAGTCTTGCTGCAGAAGCAACACAGTTTCCCTTGAATGCCTTTTCGGGAGCAGCATCACGCTTTTTCTGCACATTATGTACGCGGTGCCTACCACACATTACACAGTGCATGCACAGGTCACCGCCGAATTTCACCAACAATTCAGTAAGTTTGTCGTTTTTACCAGCCTCTGAATCAAATAAACTTCTCCGCTTCTCGATGGTTGCGTTCGTAGTGGCCGAAAACACTAGGCTTTTCCCTTGAATGTTGAATTCGCTTTGTGACATTTCCCAACCACGTGCCTATGTTTTCATAGTAGTATAAGGAAAGTGAGGGGATCTGGACGGAAGGGGAAGATTAGCCGCAAAAAATAGGCTAAAATACCCTAAAATATCCCTATTTCCGGGCTTTTTCAACAAACTATAGGCCTACCTAAACTTGCAAACTAATAAAACCCCTTCCATCCAGATCCCCTCACTTTCCTTATACTACAAAATTCTCGAAAAATAAATAAAAATGGATATATACTGTATCAAATGTAAAAAATTTACAAAAAATAAAGGTAAAGAAACTATTCATAAAACTCAGAGTGGTAAAAAATATTTATTAGTAAAATGTGCTGAGTGTGGGATTAAAAAATCCGCTTTCTATAGCCTCCCTACGAAGCTTATGTTCCATTCGCTGACTCCTCTACACAACTGAAATGGGCGAATTGATGAGGGTACTGTAACCGCTGCTAGAGTGGGACCTGCGATTCAAGTGTCTGAACCTAATTACTACAGCTTGGCTTTTAAAGAAGATTGTTTAAGTTTGTTGCACGATTCGATATAAGCGAAATTCATCCTTGAAATCTAGTTTTTGCGAAATATCACGAAGACGATGAAAAAAATGTGCCTGTACTCTATGGTCAGCTTTCGGTGATACAAAATAAGCGTCAGGTGTCATTCTATTGTTATCTATTGCGTTATACTGGATACATTGACTGGTGTAAAGAAAGGTATGCCAAGGAACACAAATTTGACATAAACCGATTTCGTATCTCCAGGGTTTATAGTTTTATTGCTCCTTTATGGAATACCAGTGGACCTGGGGTGGTCCAGTGCGCCCTTTTGCCCTCCGAGCTCTTTCATTCTCCTGATGATCATCATCACCATCCATCAATGACGTGATCCCTATCAAGTTAAGGCGGTGCGATTCTTTGGGGCATTAATGACATTCAAAGCGAAATCGGATTGGACATTAAAGTTCTTCGAGGCACGCGATGAAGTTGCACCTTGGCGAAATTCTTCGCAAGTCGGTGTAAATTGCAATATCCGATTCAAGAAGCTACACGATTCTTTGTAAACGAAAAAAGATGACCAAAAAAATTATAATAGACCATTCACATTTCTGCTCAGATGTGATATAAGCCTACCTTTGTCGAAGGAAAACGATGTACTGTCTCTTCTAAGGCGAGTCTGGGTTTTCGTATACAAAAGTCAAATTCATACGTTGTTGATGAACTACCCCTGTTATCAGCGACATCCACAAGCGGAACATGGCCATTACTTATACTTACACTGGCACCGGAAGGATGTAGAGAAGCAATAAGCAATTGAATTATTGAAATTTACAAACTTCTAATTTCAAGTCATCTTCATTTTTATCGCATAAGACAGGATATTAGAATCTCTACTATACATGTAGGTTGGCCTGATAAGGGCGTCATGCTATGGGTAGTCAACAGATTTGCTCAGCCAAATGATCAAAGAAATGTCCGGGGAAGATGTCCGGAGACGAAACGTGCAAAGGGACGGGACGAAATATCCAGAGACGGAAAGTTCTTGGGGACGAAATCGTCTCTGGAAACGAAACATGTGGGGACGAAATGTCCCTGGAGACGTAATATCTGGCGGACAAAATGTCCTAGAACCTGATTGGGCTTGTAAGCTTCATGCATTTTTTGATGGATTGCACAAATATTTGGGGTCCAGTAACAGTGGGAGATCAGTATGGTGACTTCACTGGGATTCTTGGCTGTATGTGATCAACAGTTAGATTCCTAATGAATACCCATTGTACGACGTTTTCATAACTAGCCAGAGTTGACAGCAGGACCCCATACACTTGCGACTGATTAAGAATAACTGACGTATTGTCAAACAGTGCAAGTGGAGGATATCCGTCAATCACTTGTGCAGCAACTCATAATTACGCTAACGCAAGTACCGGTGTAGCAGGTCGACCGTACCAGGGCTGAAAGAACTTTATTGACGTGAATGACAAGAGCATTCTACTGATTTGGCTCAGGAAGCCGAGAAGTGATGAATTGGATGAGGGTCGACTTGATATTTGATGCCGCTGGAGGCAAGTGCATCAACTCGCGCGCGCGCACTGCTAGTGAAGTTGTCAGTGCTTTATCTGGTCAATGCGTAAGGGGCCAATTTTGTTGACTACACAAGAACACTGTGTAGTCGACACTCTTTACGATACGAATGGGCGTTAGCATGGTGTGTATTTCGGAGCTTGTAAATCCATGGACTTACCAATGTCCACCCACAGATCAACTCTGAACTAATCAAGTGTAAATCTCTCAAGAACACTGGCGAATAGAGCAATCTATCCACCAACTATCATAAATTCGCAAATGAAAGCCACTATTTATGCATGGCAGCGCCAATTGCATAAGAAATCGTCGATTTTGCCAGCGGAGCGTTGCTGATAGAGAAAATATCACAAACGGATCGTTACAATTTGTCAATAACCATTCGGATAACCATGACATATGTTTTGTCACATTCTCCATCAAGGAACTTCTAGAAGTGCGGATGAAAATGCCTATTATGACGATCTCTGAATGACGTGTCATGAATGGATGATCGCTATCGTAGCAATGCAGCCGAGGTGGTGATTCGCACAAGTTTTTCCTTTCCCAGGTATTGATTGTGAAGGGTGTCTAAATGAATGACAAAGTGACGAACAAAGTTTCTTCATGCGCGGCGGCGCATGAAGTTTAATTTCATCTCTTCCGATTTAGATTTATTGCTAATGAAGGCAGATATTTCATGTTGATGTGCTGTTTTAAAAAATATTGAACGCTGTTCAAGAATGACGTGCCATCATGTTCAGAAGCGGCAAAATTTTCACCTAGTATCGTGTATTTGTCGTCCTTGTTACGTAATCACCCCAGGTCCGTATGCTAGAAGCCTCCGTAATTCTAAGGGCAACTTAGCTTTCATATGTTACCCTGCAAACAATAGCTAAAGATAAACCTTCTAGAAGCGTCTAGAATACGGCCCTAAGAAATTTTGTCGAACGCCCTTGTTGCCGCATCGTACTGTCGCTGCTCTTCAATGTATTGTCATACATGCACGCCTCCTCCTCTGCACAAATGATGCATATCAAAGTACGTTGGTACCGTTTATAATACAGTCTATTATTTTTTTGACGCCTCGACAATTCGATTCTGGGTACACTCAGCCATGAAATTACCTATAACTGACCGTACATTATTTTGCACAGGTAGACCCATTGCGTGACGATTAAGACTAATCAAAGGGACAGGAATATCGTAAGATTCCACGCCTTGGCTAACCCTCTTGCAAACTTACATTTCCACGTAATTAATCACTGGGTTTTGAAGAAATCTAGAGAATTTAGCTGCCTTTGTACGCTGCCAGGCAATATTAGAGAGATGAAAGGAGTAGAAAATTAACGACTTCATCCCACCCTAGTCAACACTGGGATTAATCAAGCCAGCTTGTGATGGCATCCTACTTTCCCTTTGTTGCATACAAGAAAGGCGGGCCTTGTCTTCAGACAATGCATTTTAAAAACGGCACAATGACCTGTGCCATAAGTTACAGCGTTGAGATCATAATTCAAATTTTGGTTCTTTTGAAAAGCAAAGATCGTAAACGTCGTCAAGGCTTGAGGTGAGTGATGTATTTTAATCAGGAAAATCAGGCTCATGGAATATGCCGTTATCTACTGGAATATGCTGTTATCTACCCTTGCACTAAATTCACACCAGGATCAAGGACTTTTTTCAATCATAACGCCACATTTAAAGGGAGGACCCTTGCTTCTTGTTGTCAGTCGCTTTCAGACCGACTCGTACTTGTTCAGCTTTTGTCAATTACACCAGAATAAGCGAATGTTGAGATCATAATTCAAATTTTGGTTCTTTTGAAAAGCAAAGATCGTAAACGTCGTCAAGGCTTGAGGTGAGTGATGTATTTTAATCAGGAAAATCAGGCTCATGGAATATGCCGTTATCTACTGGAATATGCTGTTACATTGTATCTACCCTTGCACTAAATTCACACCAGGATCAAGGACTTTTTTCAATCATAACGCCACGTTTAAAGGGAGGACCCTTGCTTCTTGTTGTCAGTCGCTTTCAGACCGACTCGTACTTGTTCAGCTTTTGTCAATTACACCAGAATAAGCGAAGTAAACGGTACCTTCTGTACACCTCGTCTCTCAAGATCAAAGAAATAATAAACCCACATTAAAAAATCTCTGGCACCATGCTGAATTTCAGTATTAAATTAAAGAAAACAAGGTATTAAGCCAGCAAGGTTGGCATGACCGTCAGCTTTAATGCAATATCCGAAGTAATTAGTGCGTCGACTCTAGACCGCTTGGGGACCAATTACGGGTCACTTGTNGAACAACGCCTCTTTCAGCCTCGTTTCAATTTCCACCACATTTTTAATTCAGTGAGACTGAATCTGACAAAGCGAAATTAAGTATCATAATCTCGTGAAGCTTCGATCATGAAATCATACATAATACATGTATCTATCATGTGGTGCACCATCGACTCAGCGAATAGGAGCTAAGGGCACGAACTCCGTGTGCGTGAAGTCTAGCGAGTAATGGAACAAACGGGCATCTGGTATTGTCATCCGATGATACATTTGGCCTTGAAACCTGCCTTTATGCAATATTCATGTGAATTATTACGAATGCTGATCTATATAATTACATAACGAACTGTACTTACAGCCTATTGAATTAATTTGTGAAATGCATTTCAAATTAGATCTTTGGGCCGTATTCTAGAACGTTCCTTAACATTAAGGTCCACCTTAAATCTATTGTTCTCGATGGTTTTACAATAGACTTAAGGTCGACCTTAACGTTAAGGAACGTTCTAGAATACGGGCCTTTATCATAATCTCTGATTTTAAATAGACAGCAGATTGATAGACAGGCACAGCGCCAGTAAGGGAACGAAGAGACGAAGACTGACGTACATAGTTGGGATGCAATAAAATGCTGATACATTCCTGACGCAATACAATACAAACACCTGATGATGCCCTCTGCACTCGGAGTCTATTTGCCAAGATTAATTATACATAACGAACTGTATTTACAGCCTATTGAATTAATTTGTGAAATGCATTTCAAATTAGATCTTTATCATAATCTCTGATTTTAAATAGACAGCAGATTGATAGAAACGCACAGCACCAGTAAGGGCACGAAGAGACGAAGACTGACGTACATAGTTGGGCTGCAATAAAATGGTGATACATTCCTGACGCAATACAATACAAACACCTGATGATGCCCTCTGCACTCGGAGTCTATTTGCCAAGATTAATTAGCTGTACCCGATTGACAAAATACAATGCCGCACCTGGTGTCTACTTTATTATTTGTTCAAGTTGTGGATATAGAAAATCGTTGCTACAGTGTATTAATCACTAATTATGATTGAAATTGTCTACAAGAAGCGGGTGGTCATTGCCGTGGGTTCAGACCCGCATCAAGATGATGCCTTTATCCCGTTTCACACGGTCAAAATTCTTTTTTAATCAAAATTTTCCGTATACGCCAATTCAGGCGGGCCCACGGTTTTCGAACAGCATCAACGTGCAAGCCCATATTCAGCATATTCAGAAATGTGATGAAAAATTTGACTGTGGGGAACGGCTTCATGACACACGGACTCTCTGCTGCCGATGAGGTCCATGTACAAACACAGCATGAAGAATCACTTAATTTGATAATGGAACAAGCTACAATGCCAATCAAAATGACATAAAGTGTCACTTTCAATTGTGAAGAATCACTCAATTACGGCACAGAGATCGTTTTAAAGCCCTGAAAATATAATCACGCATCAACTGATAGACCCGACCTCATTTCTTGCATGGAACGGCCGTCAGGCGGAATGATCGAGAGGGCAAAATATCATGTCATCCCGGAGCTTTGTCAGCCGTCATCCAACCTCTGAGTGCTGTCACAATTCTGATGAGATTGACAACCTGGGGCTACAATCAAAATATTGGGTTTGTGTAAAAAATGCCCCCAGGACGGAATGCCGAACTTAATTCTCAAGAATGCAATCCAGATTTTCAGTGACCCTTGACTGATTTGGGTTATGGAGTTTGAATGGGTTGAAAGCACGGACTATCATATGTGCATAATTTTGGTCTTTTAGGAATTCTTTGGGAAATGGGACTGGTGGATGGAGAATGGTTGCATTTTACTCGGAAATATCGAAGATGAAATACTTAAAGCTACAAAAATGGCTTTGTAAAAAAGAACATATCAGCCAATAAATGAGTGTCGTACGCCTACATGTACATGTATATCCCAAGTCCGAATACGCGACGAAGACGGCGGTCACGACGTCATCAACGTTCTGAGCATGTCCATTTTGTCGGCAACGAAATGAATATTATAGGCCTAGTAGTTTCTTCGGACGCGAAATCCGAACTTTACGATAAACTGCGAGATCTCAAATACAGTGTGTTTTAAAAAAAGGAAACCAAGTTTAATTTGTTAATTTCTTGGACATCGCTAAATAGCCTGTTTTGGAAATTGGCAAGTACCATTTGTTACCTAATGATGTCCTCTTTCTAATGACACCAAGAAATCCAATTTACTCTCGCAGATGACTGAGCACGAAGCACTTCAAACAACCATGTCAGAACTGGTCTTGCACCAGATAGATGTTTTGGTAATGAACCTTGTCTGCCCAGTGCAGGGTTTTTGTTGGGCTTCCAAATTATGCAATCCTAGCATGTTACACATTTCACACTTCTTAAAAGTTGGAAAGGTTGTTCATTTTCTCAAGACCAGCAAAATGCAGCTTACAACTGAGCAGCGTGTGTTTGTGGCAACAGAGTGGTTGAGCTGAAATTTGTGTTGAAAGGAATGGGGGGGGGGGCATGTCGAAGGACACTGAAGTTAGGTTGAGACAAAAATAAGCACACAAATGTTAAATCATTGAATAAAAATTTTGTTAAGGACACACTGGTCTTTCTTCTTGTTTTAGGTATGAAAATTGTCGGAGTTAGGCTGCGGTGAATCTGGTGCAATTAGACAAGTTTTGAGGTGGTTGATTGAAGTGCTTCGTGCTCAGTAAATTGGATTTCTTGGTGTCATAGGAAAGAGGACATCATAGGTAACAAATGGCACTTGCCAATTTCCAAAATATTTAGCGATGTCCAAGAAATTAACAAAATAATCTCGGTTTCCTTTTTTTAAACACACTGTGTAACCTTTGCTTTTCCCGAATGGGCGAAGATGGAAAATAGGTGTTGAAAATTCGTGCACAACCGAAACCCTCACATATGTAGTACAACCGTTATTATTTGGTAAGAGACATTACCATCGAATAGCGTAAGCAATTTCATGTAACAGGTCCTCCTACAGATTTCATTACTAATAAATTCCGTTCGTTGATTCATGTGATAACAAGCCTAATAAGTTGTGGATCATTTATGTGATGTTATGCAAAACTCACAAGGCTTCAGTAAACATGTTCCATATTATCTCTATAATGTACTCTCTTTACATTTTACCTTCTCATAGAGAAGAAGAGTAAGAAGAAATGTGACATCTTACCTTGAAGACACACCTTGAGCGACACCGTCCGATATCTACATCAATCTTTTTTTCTCCGAGCTCAGCTGTCCCCCGCGTCACCACCAACAACTGTGCAAGAAATAGTATCCACATGGGGAAGCTCCGCTGTACATCTGAAATCACGAGAAAGGGGTTCGGTCACTTTGTTTGCAAGAACTCAATATCCTTGTAACTGATGTCACATGAAATCAGCACATGCACAACTCGCAGTCCTCATTATGCCGTCATCGTAGAGTTGTACGATCGATTGCAGTTCGCGCCTGCGCCGTGTGGTTTGTGGTGATCGTGGTGCGGTAACAATGCAGCAAGGTGGGTGCCTCTGTTACCAGGTTCGCTCATTTGCATAAATCACCAACTCTAGCGGTCTTGCTATTAAATATTTAAGCTCTGGATTTGACAATAT
>NMRB01004105.1:5410-25578 GCA_002633025.1 Notospermus geniculatus | reverse complement strand
GAGGAAGGATAAGCCGCGGCCGGGACAGAATTCGTCTCTTCTCGGTTTATCAAATGAGAACAAATAAGACAAAATAGTCCGAACGCTGCCTCCTGTTGCTCATTTGCAGAACTGACGGCCGCAAAGCAATACGAGTCAGACGTTCGGACTAAAGACAAAATCCATAATGACGGTCGCCGTGTCGCGCTTTGTGGAGAGCGATGTGTCCTGAACTTCACCTGATGAAACCCCGAGTCCCCTGTCCCTTCGTCGTTGATGGTCCCAATCAAACTAAATACATGTCATGCTATCGAAATGTGTGAAATAAAAGGAATATTTATTGTAATACGCAACAAAAACAGCCAGAGTCGGAGACTCGAAATGACGAATGAGAAGCCGATTAGAGATCGAGCAGTGAAAAGCGAGGGGCCGACGATAGGCCTCATTCAGTTCGGGAAATCCCTCGATCGAGGTAATTTGGCAGGGAGAAGTTACCCCGATCGAGGTTGCGTCATTCACCTCGATCTGGGTAGTAACCATGGTAACCTCACCTCAAGGCTGCATGGGGAGCTAGGCCTTACAGGCTCCCTGACAGTTGTTTTTTCCTTAATCAGCGATAGACTTGGAAAGGAGTGCTTTACTTACTAATAAGAGTACACTCGGTGACATAATTCAATCGGAAAGGCCAATTATATCATGATGTAGTGACCCCCCTCCCCTGCCCCACACACACCCGTGGAGCAACGGGCAAAGGTCATTTTTGGATGGCCTTTTGATAAAACATCACTTTTAGTAAAAAAACATTTGAAAAACGTGTGCATAAAAGGAATTATCTCATTTATTTTCATCAAAAATGCAACATGATCATCGTGACCTTGACAAAAGCAGACGATATCTCAAAAACCGTCTGGTCAACTGTACTTCGACTGCTGGAAAAGTTGTCCGTATAGATGGCGCCTGTGCATTGATAACGCTTAGAACTTGCGGAGCATGCGCAGTTAGTGCGAATTTGTGAAAAACCAGGCGACTTGGTTGAAATTGTGGAAAATACCTCGATCGAGGTTGATTTTCCTACCTAGATCGGAGTGTCATACGTCAATCGAGGTACTGCTACCCAGATCGAGGTGCCGCTACCCCGATCGAGGTGCGAAGAGGATTTCCCGAACTGTCATTCGGCTGATAGCACCAAAATTATCATATCACTTCGTCGTTAATGGTCCCAATCAGACTAAATATGTATCAAATAATCTAAATATCTGAAATTTTAACAATTTCTAAGGCAGCACACTATGAAAGCAGCCCGAGTCGAAGACTTGGAATGACGTGCATGAAGCCGAGATCGCTGTTGTCGGTTCGATCATTGTGATTTTTTTCCAATATATATCGTCATATTTTGAACCCACTCATGTCGTTTTGATGAAAAATAATTTCAGTTATTGTTTGATGGTACTCTAAAATACCACTCACGTATGATTTCATAAGGTGATTGTCTATGATCATTGGGATTTTATGCGATGATCATAGGTATATTTCATCTCGATTCACTTTGTGCAAGCACACGACATTTCCCATGATTCCTCATTCCATGAACAAAAGAGCATCCACATGTCAAAGTAAATTGGCGCGGGAAATTTAAATAGTGCTGTTTTCTATTTTGTCACCTAGCGCCCCCTGGAGAACAAATTTCGAATTAATTTCCATTGCACTTGGTGTACCAGAAATCAAGCCTCATATCCTATCAATTTCAGTTTGATATATTGCCTCTGGCCCAAGTTATTGAGTTTTTCCATTTTACGGAAAATGCCCCCTGGAGAGCAGAATATAGGTCAGATCGCAAAAATTTTTGGTCCTGTTTCGAGTCCTTCCTAGGGCCTACCCCTCCACCAACTTTCATGACCCTCGGCCTTGCGGTTGCGAAACGTGCCAGTTTAACGGACGACACACACACAGACACACATACGGACGCCACTCAGTATACATATGACTAGCTCCGCTGACCTTTGGTCAGCTGAGCTAAAAATGCTATAAGAACAATTCCAATCCCGCATATGCGCCCATGCCTGCGTTGTGGAAACGGCTGCAAGAAAACACGGATCCGTTTTTTCTGCTCACCTCGGCGTCGGCACCAGCCTCGTGGAGATGAGCTTATTTGACACATTGAGCATGTTGAGCACGCTGAGCACAGGTATTGTGAGACATTGTGGGCCTACTATCACAGGGACTTTTTGGATGTATCATATCAGAAAAAACTCCTGACCCCTGATTGTCCAATATTTGCTGGAAATTCTGAACACACTTCATATCTGCCATCATTCCTTTTAATCATTTGTTACCCTCATCTACAAAACCAGTGTTAAGTCGCACGGAAAATGAGCCTATAAAATGTACTGACACAACACCAGGGCTGGGTTGCACAAAACTCACGATAGCACTAAGTTGGTGTTAGCGCTAACTTTATGTTAAAGCCGCCGAGTGTCTTTTTACGTCATTTAAAGCCATACAATCACGAGAGCTACCGTAGCCGTCGATTCACATTTTGGTTCGAACACTCGTTGAAAAAGTCAGGTGAAAGTGGCATGCTTCCATGTGAAATAATCTGATTGATGATCGACTCTGACCACAACACTTGTTTTTCCTCATCTAACTTTGCTAAGAGACTTTCTCACATTTTTGTTCGAACAAAAATGTGAATCGACGGCTACGGTAGCTCTCATGATTGTATGACGTAAAAAGACAATGGATTTTTACGTCATTTAACATAAAGTTAGCGCTAACACCAAGTTAGCGCTATCGTGAGTTTTGTGCAACCGGGCCCTGGAGATAAAGACAGAAATAGAATCACTCAGACTTCACAACTGACAGAGAATACTGAAATTGACAAATATATTGGCTGCAACTTGCTGACCTCAGAGTGACTGATGATTGGTTTTGTGGTGGAGGGTCACATTTGTGAGGCGGTCCAGGAAAACCCGTCGGATGTCGCATTTGAGGAAAGTGTTAATGGCCTTGCTGAACCTGCACATTTCAATAGCTGAAATGTACTACGTAACAGGTGAACAGTAGCAGATCAATGTACAGGCAATCTAACAATCCTTGTTGATCATTCAGGGACATCCGACGGGTTTTCCTAGACCGCTACACATTTGTTAGTTTCAGTGTTGTCTGTCTGTTGTGAAGTGTGAGTGACTCTATTTCTGTCTTTATCTCCTGGTGTCATGTCAGTACATTTACGCTTATTTTCCGTGCGACTTAAAGCCGCACAGTACAGACAGATGGGTTATAATCGGCGAGCATAGTCTCGGTCACCCAGCCGCTGTTTCGAATATGGGAATCCGTATTACAGACTGTGGAACGAAACGGCCGGCTGCGCAAGACTACACGCAGCATTGGGGATTCCCCAAGGGGATTCCCCGAACCTCGATACAGGATAATGCTATAATGTGTGGTTCTATGGTTCTATACATTACGCACGCCTGTAAACGAGGTTGCACTAAAATTCGGCCGAACTGGAAGTGATTAGCTGTGCATACTGTGCGACTTTAACACTGGTTTTGTAGCGGAGCGTCACATTTGGTAAAGAGATCGTCTATTAAAGGAGCACGGTATTGCCACTTTTTCTCGACAGCCGGCGCCACCGCGCCACTCTCCAACCCAAGGGTCTGACTACGTCTCGGCGAATGACCCGATTTACTGCGTACATTTTGTAATGCATTTTTGTAGTTCGTCTTACTGCCGCTAGGTGGCTCCCTCTACGTCGGCAGTCAAATAACACATTTGAAATCCAATACCGTGCTCCTTTAAGTATTCAACCCAGCATTCTGCCGTCATTGAAGCTCCTTGGATGAATTTTGAATTTTGCTGCCAAGTTGAATCGAACAATATCAGAGCCCACCACAAAACGTCTTGTCATCTGCACGTGCTGACCGTAGCTTACAAAGCATGTCTGTTTTGCAATCTCCCGTGCACGGACTGGTGGAGGAAAGTTTGGTGTAAAACCTGGAAAGACGAATAAGAATTGGGATGGCTCGAAGATGAAGAAGCAAAATTGTCAAGATGAATCACAAGTACTGCATTACTAAGCTTTACAGACAAGATGTACGGTAGAAGGAAACCGGAATATGGGATTAATCACCCCTGGCTCTTTACGTCCGTTGAATTGAACCCCTTGCAGCTAATATATGGCGCGGCTTAACCCGCTGGCCATGGAAAGGATTTCCTTACGGCCTGGTGGTTAGCGTGTTGGCCTTTGCGGTGGAAGTTAAGCAATGTATATCGCAGTCACTACGTAGATGGGTGACCGGCACAGTATATCACGTCCGTCGCATGGGACAGTAAGCCGTGGTGCCTTGTACCTTGTACCTTTGCAAGGGCAAGTTAAAAGTTAAAGTTAAAGTTTGGGTTTATAGTCTGATATCAACAACGGTAGAGGTGTCATCCGACTTCACACTTTAACCCCAGTCTATCCTGAAACCTTTCAGTAGAACTCAGATGAGCTGCTCATTCAGTGCTACAATCTGAGCATTTCCGACCGGTACCCATTTATACACCTGGGTGGAGAGAGGCCAGTAAGGCAAAGAGACCTGCCCAAAGTCTCACGCCAGCAGCGGGATTCGAACCCGGGATCCTCTGACCGCTAGCCGGAGGCCCGAACCACTACACCACCGTGGCTCCAAGTAAAAGACCCCGTCCAAGTGAGGAACATGAGTAGCTTGAGATGGCCTCTTCCATACTTACCAGGGCCAATAATGCAAGGATTTGGACCCTGACGGAAAAATCAAATACAATACCTACCTGTAAAATTTCTGAAATAATGTATCGTCGGCTTTCATTCGTGTCACAAGGTTGTTCCACTCCGTCGGCAGGAGGTTCTTCATGCCGTATGCATCCTTGGCACGGTACGCCAACTTCCACTTTGGTTTACCGCTCTGGTTAGCTTCCGTCACGTTTAAGATGTACGTCTCGTGGTCTAACACCAGCTGGAAGGAATTTGGACACGTGATGTGTGTTTCAGGGACTACAGGGGTTCACCAAGTCACCAAATCCAAGCCAAAAGTATCAAATCCCCCAAATATATGTGCGGCAGTCTAGGAAAACCTGTTAGATGTCTGTATTACTGGTGATGCTCTGCAGAATAAACTTTAGTTTGGTTGCCAGAAGTTCCGTTGGATTTCCCTACATTAAGGTGGATTTATACTCCTGACACCGCCACTCGCCTTAATAGGCTACGCCGGTTAGCGGCGTCAGCTGGCGAGTGCTGGCACGCATGTTAGCGTTGGCGACCTGACCGCACGTTCGCGTCATTGTCCCAAGTGTAAACCCACACACGGAGATGCTCGAATGCGCCGACCTATACACTCCCCGTCTGTGTTGTTGAATTCAGGATATGACGTGGAGAGTATAAACCTATGGGCTGGCGAATGCTCTCGGCTGCGAGCGTATACTACAGTATGGTGGGTATAAATCCACCTTTACTTGAGCAAGTCCACGATATATACTCACATGTGTTGTATTTTTATGATCACCATCAACTTCATAAATACGATACGCGCTGTTACCGACTCCATACGTCGTCACACTCGGAGAGACAAATGCCATGTTTGTCGGACGAGACGTGTTTTTCTCGTCGAAGAAAATCTCAAATTCATCTCGGTGTGTGTGGCCGAAGAATTGAGCTGCGATCGTGCTCTCATACCTGGAGACAGAGAAGATGATGTCAGATCTCAGAACAGGACTGTTTCTGGGAGCATGGTTGTTTGAAGTAACTGTGTTATACGTGCACCGGTCACCATCCACGTAGCGATTGTGCTCAATTTTGTTTAACTTCTAGCTCAGAGGCCAATGTGCCAACCACTAGGTCATAAAGGAAAGAAACCCTCCATGGCTGGCAGGTTAGGCCATATTACTGTAATCTCATGTCGTTAGCGATCACTATACCGTTCACACAGTGTAATCTTCCAACGAATCAGAACTTTGGTGGGACCGGAAGGACCGCCTCCGACCGTGTCCTAGAACTGTTATTATGGAAGAGTGTTGAATGAGCCTAATCATGCATGGCTCAATGAGGAATGCCTTGCAGGTATTGTGGTCAAGGATTTGATCAGTTCCTGAACTGATCGACGGAACGCTTTGGAAACCTGTGATCAGTTTCATGCACTTGACAGTCTGCGAGCAACCAGCCCTTACTCGATCATGGTTACCTCACATGACGAGCATTGGTCCGCTGGTCTCGGGGCGGGCCTATTGACAAACGCTGAACCTGGCTGTATACTACCAGAAAATGGGGCATACTGGTCGTTAATGGCACGAGATTACAGTATATTGTAGCTACAAGGGGCCAATGCACCATCTCCACTTTTGGTGTCCCTAACTAAAATCTGACATGATCTGCAGCTTAACATAGGATAGCCCTAACTAAAATCTGGGGGTCAACTTAGGGTGGCCCTAACTAAAATCTGATGTTAGCTACGGCCTGAAGATCTGATATTACCTTTGGCCTAACTGAGGAAGGCATGAAGATCTGATACTAGCTACAGCCTAAGTGAGGGTGACTTGAAGATCTGACGTTAGCTAGGGTCTAATCTAACCGAGGATGACTTTCAATTTTTCCTTATTATGATCTGACGCCATACCAGGGCCTGTTGTGGACAGGATATCGCCCTTGTCTGTAGTTCTCAATAATAGCAAAGAATCAACACGACTTCAGGTAATAAACATCTTTAAATGAGGAACTCACCTGTTTATGATGCGGTAATAGTTAAAACTCCAGGTTTTTAAACAAGAGCTTGAATCCCCGGGGGGTATGTGGCCGATTATATGCACCTTTTCTTTATGATCCTCGGCGTACTGTAACGTTTTGATGAGAAATTTTAACTCGTCGGTTGGGTCGGTCGTGTTGATCAACATCCACCAGTTCTGTGAGTTGCAGTAGTTCATGTTCAGTGAAATGAGTCGGAGGCCCGGGTGGATCTTTGTCGTATAGTATGCACCCCTGAAACGTACAGACATTAAAGCCACACTGTATCGAATTCCAGGGTTTCCGCCAGAGGGTAAAATGGGTAAATTTCCATACCCTCAAAAACGTTGGGTAACCATTTTTCCATGAAGTGATATAAACCTCCTGATGATGCCTTAAGCAATTTGAAGAAGTCAAATATAATGTTGTACAGTACATGCAGTCTTTATTTGATAAATTCACATATTTATCAGCAGTATTCATTGTTTTTTTCACCATTTAACAGCAGTATCATGATGGCAAGTTTGGCATTTAGTCACACAGGTCCCAGATTGCAGGAGCCTTGGAGGCCCCAGCCTATCCCGGACGAAACCAAACAAACAACCGACATGACCGGCGTGGGGATTTTATGCTTCAAAATATGCCTAAAATGGCACCAAACATCGTTTAAAACTGAAAAAAGTAGAAAAATCCCCCAAAACAATTTTTTTCAAAAAAATTTTTTTTTGAAAAAAAATTTTTTTTTTGGTCCGTACCCTCATTTTTTTTCTGGCGGAAACCCTGAATTCAGAAAATCCATATGTCTTTTGACGTAAGTCTAGTGTACTCATTCTGCACAATGCGTCGTGTAGAAATCGGCTAACCTCTTCCTACACTCTGCAGCAAGCAACCAGATTCCGTGTTCAACGCTTTGGGATTTTCTCGTGCGCCCAATCAGAAGCCTCGTTTCTTCGTCATTCACAGAAATCAATGATGTCATTTCATCAAATTTTGATTGGTCAACGTCATTACCAAGAACATGTCATGCACATGGGTCTGTACAAGCTTTGCCGTGATTGGTTGCTATTTTTGGGACCGGGGAAATCAGTTGAACACAGAATGTGGTTTTAGTCAGGTCAAAATACAGTTTAACCCCCAAAAAATTGCTACAAAAGGTTTTTCAATTGATTTTGGTAGGTTTTAGTGTACTTTTTAACATACTAAAAGTTTACCAAAGTTGGACCCCCGGAAAAGTGTTTTTTTCAAGATGGCGCACAAGATGGCCGCCGAAACCTCTGAACGGCCATAAGTTTGTAACTATCAACTCAAATTTGATGATCTTGGTGTCTATCCCTAGGTTTTCGGGGGCAAGGAACACAATAAAACAATAAAAAACAATGTTGGCCCATTACGTAACACGGAAATCCAATATGGCGTCAAACATGGCCGCCGACACCTCTGAATGGCCATAAGTCTGTAACTATTAACTCAAATTTGACGATCTTGGTGTCTATCCCTATGTTTTTGGGGGCAAGAAACACATTAAGACCATTAAAAATGACATTGGACCACTACCTAACAGGTAAGTCCAATATGGCGTCCAACATGGCCACCGGCACATCCACATAGCCAACTGTTCATCGTTCAAATTTGATGATGTTTGTGTCTATTCACAGGTTTATGGAGGCATGGAACACATTAACACAACTTTGGATGTCACTGAGCTATTGAATCATTATGAAATTCAATTCATGACCATCAACTGTCAACCATCACCTATTAGCAAACACCTTTGTCGATAGAATAAGTTTTAGAGCATTCAGTTTTGAGTGTCATCCTCCTCCTCCTCCTCAGTATCGACCTCTTGAGTGTTGTTTGGATTGTCACAGTTTTCGGTTTGGCAAGGGCCACATGCAGCAGCGCAAGGGAGTCCATAGCGTCTGCAACTGCATCGGGAGGATTTGCATCCGCCCAGACAGTTGCAATGGATAATTTTCAAAAGTTAGTAAGGCGCAGCATTCTTTCCAGTCATAATTGGAATTAACTGATCGTTTTCCTGCTTCCGTCCCCATTCAGTTGGGTTCATTTCATTTGCCATCCCCATCCATACCATAATTTGATAGTACACGCGTTGGCTATGGAATCTTGTGGCAGGGGAAGTTGAGGGAAGCCTTTTAGGAGTTAGACAAATGCTTTAGCAGTTGCCACTTTCTTGGTGAAAATGATAGGTAGTCACAGTTCTTAAAGGACAAGGACAATTGCCTAAAAGGACAATTGCCTAAAACAACACAAAGGCGTATCTGTGAACAGAAACTTATTGATAAATTTGACTGTTTAAACAACGGACTGAACCGAGACAGTGGATTCCTGTCCCACTATAAGTTCTGATTATACTTGTGATTACTACAATCTCCTCTGCTCACACCTCTTTTTGAATTCTTTTTGAATTCGCATGTTTATAATTCCTCTTGTTAATCCCTGTATTTACATTTGCTACTCTGTATATTAGCATACCATTTCCAAAGGTTTTCATACCTGATGAAGACACAGTAAGTGTCGAAAGCTTGTATCGGGTCCTCGGACCAATAAACAGTTGATCTTCAACAAGGTGTCGCACTCATTTTCTATGTTGGTGAAAATCATATGGAGCAGAGATAACAGCGTATCATTAGACTTGCCACCAAAGAGATCAACCATCAGGTCTTTGCCCAGTTCCGATATGTCCTCTTGAGATTTGTTTTGAAGGATAAATGCACCAGCACAGGACTTCATGACAGGATCAGATTTCTCCTAAAATTTCTTTCAACAGGTTAATGTTTGTTTGCTCTGTGTTCTTTTGACTGCTTGTTTGCGTCAGAACGGAAATAGATGATCTCATTGTCTGTTCTGGAGTAATGAAGGAGCAAGATCAGCAAATCTGTATCCTCACCGACCAACGTTGAGGTGCAATGACGGGATCGTTCAACAGTGGCCTTAACGATATCAACGTCTGCATCCCCAGGTGACTGAATGACATGGAGACGATGCCTACTCAGGCTGTGATTCAACTTCAAGGATTTTCTGCATCGGAAAAAAGTCAGCCTTCCAGAAATTAGTGAAATCTGATCCTGTCATGAAGTCCTGTGCTAGTGCATTCATCCTTCAAAACAAATCTCAAGAGGACATATCGGAACTGGGCAAATACCTCATGGTTGATCTCTTTGGTGGCAACTCTAATGATACGCTGTCATCTCTGCTCCATATCATTTTCACCAAGAAAGTGGCAACTGCTAAAGCATTTGTCACTCCTGAAAGGCTTCCCTCAACTTCCCCTGCCACAAGATTCCATAGCCAACGCGTGTACTTTCAAATTATGGTATGGATGGGGATGGCAAATGAAATGAACCCAACTGAATGGGGACGGAAGCAGGAAAACGATCAGTTAATTCCAATTATGACTGAAAAGAATGCTGCGCCTTACTAACTTTTGAAAATTATCCATTGCAACTGTCTGGGAGGATGCAAATCCTCCCGATGCAGCTGCAGACGCTATGGACTCCCTTGCACTGCTGCATGTGGCCCTTGCCAAACCGAAAACTGTGACAATCCAAACAACACTCAAGAGGTCGACACTGAGGAGGAGGAGGATGACACACTCAAAACTGAATGCTCTAAAACTTATTCTATGGACAAAGGTGTTTGCGCAATAGGTGATGGTTGACAGTTGGTGGTCGTGAATTGAATTTCATAATGATTCAATAGCTCAGTGACATCCAAAGTTGTGTTTTTGTGTTCCATGCCTCCATAAACCTGTGAATAGACACAAAGATCATTAAATTTGAACGATGAACAGTTGGCTATATGGATGTGCCGGTGGTCATGTTGGACGCCGTATTGGACTTACCTGTTAGGTAGTGGTCCAATGTCATTTTTAATGGTCTTAATGTGTTTCTTGCCCCCAAAAACATAGGGATAGACACCAAGATCATCAAATTTGAGTTAATAGTTACAGACTTATGGCCATTCAGAGGTGTCGGCGGCCATGTTTGACGCCATATTGGATTTCCGTGTTACGTAATGGGCCAACATTGTTTTTTATTGTTTTATTGTGTTCCTTGCCCCCGAAAACCTAGGGATAGACACCAAGATCATCAAATTTGAGTTGATAGTTACAAACTTATGGCCGTTCAGAGGTTTCGGCGGCCATCTTGGGCGCCATCTTGAAAGAAACACTTTTCCGCGGGTCCAACTTTGGTAAACTTTTAGTATGTTAAAAAGTACACTAAAACCTACCAGAATCAATTGAAAAACCTTTTGTAGCAATTTTTTGGGGGTTGAGGGGGTATTTTCCATATATTGACCTGACTATTTGCTTGCGTGAAGGTCAAGGGAGGAGAAGCCTGAACTCAGTGAAGATGAGTGTACTGTGCTGCGCTCCCTGCTGTTTTTACAATGTGTGCTGAAAAGTAGGGCGTTAAAAAGTATCGGTAAGCTGGTTTGAAGTAGGTCGGGTCAGAGTGCCAGTTGGCGAAGTGTCATGCCTTTGTTTTTCTATCCGTTGTCAGTAAAGTGTGTAAGGACCTACGGTCCTCTAACCACAACAATCTGTGTACTTACCAGGGCCAATTAATAATAGAGAGCTTTCGCTATCCCGATTCCGAGATCGAGAACGGGAATCAGCTCAATTTTTGTGTATGACGTCATCATTGCTTGGGTAGTCTTTTCCCGTTCTCGATCAGATCTCCGGCGTTCAGTGCTTGGTTCTCAGTGGGGATTCCGAGATCGAAAGACGCCCACTTCACAGCAAAAATGGCCAATATTTGGGACTAGGCCTACTTGTCGTTTGGATATGTGCAAAAAAAGTGCATGGCTCATGGTGATCATGCTGTTTGGGGTAGAATGGTCAGCAGTGCGTGCATTGCAGTGTAAATTTTTGCAGTTGATTGGCATGATTGGGAACAACGTTTCCAGGCCAAACGCAGTCAACATGGTCAACAAGGGCAGCGTCATGTCAGTGTTGGTGAGGCCAGCGCCCACGCTTTCTCCTACGTCGGCGACGTCACTGACGTCATATCTCGGTTCGGGATTGCGAAAACGAACTTTCTTGTTTCCGAGAACGGGTACGAGATCGAGTATCGTTCTCGGCGGTCCGGATCTCGGAACGGGATAGCGAAAGCTCTCTATTGCTATGGTTTCGACACCGATGGAAAAATCCAATTAACCCCTTGATGGTTCAAGATGACCAATACTCACTTTTTCATATTTGGACCCATGTCGTTCTTTGGTACCCAGTGACCCCAGCTGTCGATCAGTTCGTTATATAACCAGGAGATGGAGCGATTGCCATGGACGTATGGTGGAGGGAAACTATACGTATGAGGAAAAAGGATCAAATATGGTGAAACAGACGTGATCGTTCTGACAGACGTGAAATCCAACGAAAACAGATGGAAACCTTCAAAACCAAGCAACGGCTGGTGGAGAGCAGGGCTCGAATTTAAAATTTTGTGGGGCACTGCCATTTTGGCCTTGGTAATGATGAATTCAAGTAAGATTTCAGGGGCACCAAGGCCGCTGCACATTTTTGGGGGTGGGCACCCAAGGGTGGTGACCGTGGTAAAATTCGAGCCCTGGGAGAGTCATCATTGAGTTTTCACATTAACCCAGTTTAGGCCTAGTACACTGTTTAGCAAAGATTGACTGCATGTTTCTCTATGCTTTAACCCTTAGAGCGCCGAGTTTTTTCAACTTTTCCTTCCCTTGTGACCGGGGTTTTTACGAAAAATTTTTTTTTTCGAAAAAAAGAAAAAATGCATGTGTTTTGAAATGTTAATTTTATGATCTTTTCCAAGTACAGTGGAACCCCCAAGGCTCAAAATAAGCGGTATCGCATCGCAATTTGCGACAGAAAAATCAGAAAGTGCGATATGGTCGAGGAGGTACATTTGCAAAATTGCTACACATCGTTTTCAAGTAGAGACAGCCGTGGCTGGCCAGCAGCGGCCGTCAAGGAGTCAGTCAGTACATAGTTCATCGGCAACCAACAACACCAACCAAACCTCGCTTTCATGATTGTTACACATGAGTCACAGTATGTTCACCATGCATGCGTATATGTAAGTGTTGTTGTGTGCGAGGTTGACATCAATCAACAGCCATGCAAGATGGCTTCCACTGTTGAACATGTTGAATGGACAAAAAAGTTGCTACACGAAGTACCAAAATTGCGAATCAAGTGGAACCCTTCTGCCAAATGGCGTCCTGCCTTCGTAAACAACTCGCCAAGTGTAAATTCCTGGTCGCCAATGGCGAGTAAAATAGCTACTTTTCGAGCACTGCATGGATGATTTTTACAGAAAACTTGGTAAACGTCCATAGGAAAAGGATGGCACAATCTATGTTTCAGTACCTGTCATAAACTTTGTATGGCAGGCCAAGAAAGTTGGAGGAACATTTTTTTTGACTCGCCCTATATGTGGGGCAGTCTAGGAAAACCTGTTAGATATCTGTATTGTTTGAAGAGATATTACTGATGCCCAGCAGAATAAACTTTAGTTTGGTTGCCAGAAGTTCCGTTGGATTTCCCAACATTAAGGTGGATTTATACTTCTGACACCACCACTCGCCTTAATAGGCAACGCCGGTTTGTGGCGTCATGGCGAGTGCCGGCACGCTATAGCGTTAGTGACCTGACCACATGTAGGCGTCATTGTCCCAAGTATAAACCTACACACGCAGATGCTCGAATACGCCGACCTATGCACTCCGTCTGTATTGCTGAACTCAGGAAATGTTGCGCCAACAGGTGACAGTATATGGCGAGTGCTTGCTGATGTGGACAGGAAAAACCTATGGGCTGGCGTATGCTGGCGGCTGCGAGTGTATTCTATAGTACAGGGGGTATAAATCCACCTTTACTTGAGCAAATCGATGATATACTCACATGTGTTGTATTTTTATGATCACCATCGACTTCATAAATGCGATACGCGCTGTTCCCGACACCATACGTCGTCACACTCGGAGAGACAAATGCCATGTTTGTCGGACGAGACGTGTTTTTCTCGTCGAAGAAAATCTCAAATTCGTCTCGGTGTGTGTGGCCGAAGAATTGAGCTGCGATCGTGCTCTCATATCTGGAGATGGAGAAGATGGTGTCAGATCTCAGAATAGGACTGTTTCTGGGAGAATGGTTGATTGAAAATTGTATTACACGTGCGCCGGTCACCATCCACGTAGCGATCGTGCTCAATTTTGTTTAACTTCTATTCTAGCTCGGAGGCCAGTGCACCAACCACTACATGTAGGTCGTAAAGGAAGAAATTCTCCACGAATGGCAGGTTAGGCCATATTATAATTATATATGGGGCCAATGCACCATGTCCACATTTGGTGGCCCTAACTAAAATCTGACATGAGCTGCAGCTTAACATAGGATAGCCCTAACTAAAATCTGATAGTTAGGGTGGCCTAACTAAAATCTGAAATGAGCTAGAGCCTAACTAAAATCTGATTAGTTAGGGTGGCCCTCACTAAAACCTGACATGAGCTGGGGCCTTACTTAGGATGGCCCTCACTAAAACCTGACATGAGCAGGGGCCTAACTTAGGATGGCCCTGACTAAAATATGATGTTAGCTGCGGCCTGAAGATCTGGCCCCGGTTGCACAAAATTCACGATAGCGCTAACTTGGTGTTAGTGCTGACTTTATGTTAGATGACATAAAAATCCATTGTCTTTTCACGTCATTTAAAATAGAGTTAGCGCTAACACCAAGTTAGCGCTAACATGAGTTTTGTGCAACCCAGCCCTGATATTACCTATGGCCTAACGGAGGAAGGCATGAAGATCTGATGCTAGCTACAGTACAGGTCACAATTGACATCCCTAAATTTGCGAAAGTTACGCGTAAGTCACTCATAACTTACGCAACAACTCACGAGCTATGTTACGCATAACTTGGTGAGTTACGCGAATTTTGCTAGCTACGCAGTGATTAACGAGGCGAGTTATGCGATTTTGGCGAGTTACGCAAAACCAAAGCCGTGAGTTATGCGTAAGTTATGCGTAACTTACGAGTAACATACGCGAAGCCGTGGGGATGTCAATTGTGACCTGTACTGTACAGCCTAAGTGAGGGTGACTTGAAGATCTGACGTTAGCTAGGGTCTAATCTAACCGAGGATGACTTTCAATTTTTCATTATTATGATCTGACGCCATACCAGGGCCTGTTGTAGACAGGATGTTCCCCTTGTCCATGTTGTCTGTAGTTCTCAATAATAGCAAAGAATCAACACAACTTCAGGTAATAAACATCTTTAAATGAGGAACTCACCTGTTTATGATGCGGTAATAGTTAAAACTCCAGGTTTTTAAACAAGAGCTTGAATCCCCGGGGGGTATGTGGCCGATTATATGCACCTTTTCTTTATGATCCTCGGCGAACTGTAATGTTTTGATGAGAAATTTTAACTCGTCGGTTGGGTCGGTCGTGTTGATCAACATCCACCAGTTCTGAGAGTTACAGTAGTTCATGTTCAGTGAAATGAGTCGGAGGCCCGGGTGGATCTGCGTGGTATAATATGCACCCCTGAAAAGTACGGACATTAAAGCCACACTGTATCGAATTCAGAAAATCCATACGTCTTTTGACGTAAGTCTAGTGTACTCATTCTGCACAATGCATCGTGTGAAATCGGCTAACCTCTTCCTACATTCTGCAGCAAGCAGCCAGATTCCGTGTTCAACGCTTTGGGATTTTCTCGTGCGCCCAATCAGAAGCCTCGTTCAGGGTTGGAGCTACCATTGTCTTCTTTTAGCCAAAGTAAAGAAAAGCCTATTGTTCAGTAGTGTGAACAATAGGGATTTTCTTTACTTTGGCTAAAAAAAGTAATGGTAGCTCCAACCCTGCTCGTTTCTTCGTCATTCACAGAAGAAAAAATATCAATGATGTCATTTCATCAAATTTTGATTGGTCAACGTCATTACCAAGAACATGTCATGCACGTGGGTCTGTACAAGCTTTGCCGTGATTGGTTGCTATTTTTGGGACCGGGGAAATCAGTTGAACATGGAATTTGGTTTGCTTGCGTGAAGGTCAAGGGAGGAGAAGCCTGAACTCAGTGAAGATGAGTGTACTGTGCTCTATCTGAATACATTAGAGCACTCCCTGCTGTTTTTACAATGTGTGCTGAAAAGTAGGGCGTTAAAAATTATCGGTAAGCTGGTTTGAAGTTGGTCGGATCAGAGTGCCAGTTGGCGAAGTGTCATGCCTTTGTTTTTCTATCCGTTGTCAGTAAAGTGTGTAAGGACCTACGGTCCTCTAACCACAATCTGTGTACCGGTACTTACCAGGGCCAATTAATAATGCTATGGTTTGGACACCGATGGAAAAATCCAATTAACCCCTTGATGGTTCAAGATGACCAATACTCACTTTTTCATATTTGGACCCATGTCGTTCTTTGGTACCCAGTGACCCCAGCTGTCGATCAGTTCGTTATATAACCAGGAGATGGAGCGATTGCCATGGACGTACGGTGGAGGGAAACTAAACGAATGAGGAAAAAGGATCAAATATGGTGAAACAGACGGGATCTTTTCAGGGTTCTCGCCAGGAATTTGGGTCAGCATGTCGCATCAGTCATGTCAATTGCCCGACCAGGAAAGCCAGTTTGAGAGGTCCGTTTGTGTGTGTCCGCGCACCTGAAACCCACAGCGGGAGGGGTTCCGGGTATCTCCCCTTGAAAATTTTGAAAATTGAGATGTGCGGAGATGCGATATGCGGCGTTTTCCCACAAAATTTTTGATGAAATAAACCGTCCAATATCGGCTGTTTTTATGGCGCGATCTACATACATGTAGGCCTGAACAGATATCAAAAAAATTTTCTGAGCATGAGATATCACTGTGAAGAAGGCAAGTATTAGTTCTTAAAAAAGAAGAGTAGGCCAATATTTATTTTCTTAACTGAAATGATAGTTTGATAGGCCGAGCTGTTGAAAAAACAATGTCTTTGACTTCACTCAACGGCGCGAAAATGATATCCGGCATCTTCTGTCACTGTACAAGGTCACTGTACCAGTTTGTTAAACTGTGCTCATCATGACAAGTGGAGGCCTGCAGAGCATCAGTCATCGCATCGGTGTGTCCTGATTGCAACAAAAACAGAACAAAAGCAGATTCTGAAAATTCACCTTCACTAAAGATATATCTGATGCTGAAATTACGATCTGACACACTGAAAACAATGTAAGAATTCGCGGGCGAAAAACACTAGCCCACCATTCTCTCAGCTGACACGTGACCCTGATTGACAGGTGCTTGTTGCCAATGGAGATTCATATCATTAGCGTGGTCGGGGATGTTGTGATGAGACGATGACCGAAGACAGGTGTGGAGGATCTCACGGCTCACACGGAAGTGTTGCAGTTAGTTTACCGGCAAGGATTTTATTGCACAAAAACAACAATCATGACAATGACAGCTGACATGCATGACATGGCTGATGTTTTATCGATTGCGCTTGGCAAAACAATGATGTGACTGGGCCTAGACCTCCGTAGTAATCAAGCAGGATAATAAAGGCGCTAATTACCCTTCACGCGAAGTGATTTTAAATAGCTTCTCACAGTTTCCATGGCTTGTTTGAGTAGTGTGATGTGTTGTGTTTGGAGTGTGATTGTGTAGCATGTCGATCATGTCGATGTTTATTTGAGGCTGTCGCAGGTTTTAACAGGTTGTCGCGGATTTCAACAGCTTGTCGCGTTTTGCGTTCGGCGGTCGGCAGCGTGTCGCAGCGACATGCTGATTTGGCCTGGCGAGAACCCTGCTTTTTGATAGATGTGAAATCCAATGAAAACAGATGGAAACCTTCAAAACCAAGCAACGGCTGATGGAGAGTTATCATCGAGTTTTCACATCGACCCAGTTTAGGCCTAGTACACTGTTTAGCAAAGATTGACCGCATGTTTCTGTACGCTTTAACCCTTAGAGCGCGCCGAGTTTTTTCAACTTTTCCTGCCCATGTGACCGGGTTTTTTTCGATTCTTTTTTTCGAAAAAAAGAAAAATGCATGTGTTTCGAAATTTTAATTTTATGACCTTTTCCGAGTATACTCTCGGTAACGGTCCTAAAAAAGAGAACTGTCGCACCGAGTATACTCGGTAACGGCACTCTAAGTATATGGTATACGAAAACGCCGGTTTACAATGGCTTCACGGTGGTGAATCCTCGGAATGCCTTTGTTAACTGGCGTTTTTGTATACCGAATACTTCTATGTAAGGGAAGCCTAAGGGTTACAGTTTGAATACGTTTGGTGTGGGAACAGCCAGACACACCATGAGAGCAGTGTTCTAAAATACTGACCATGCCCATCACTCGTTTTAACGATGTACTGCACGATGTCCCCGTGGACAAAGTTCACTTCACGGTTTTGTTCGAATAAATTTTAACAACGGAAGGTACCCTTGCTATTATACATTGTCATAGGCCTAACCAGGTTGATCCAAAAATTTACTCCTGAGAAAAACCAAACTTAAGACACTAACCTGTTCACTGGGGCACTTTCATGGTTCCCCAAGGAACTGTATACCGGGGTTTTGGGGAAATATTTCAGGAATAATTTTGTTAGGTTCTTGTAGATATAGATTTGTTCTTTTTCTGTTTGGTCCCAGATTCGGTGTGACGGGAGATCACCAGTCCAGTAGATGATGTCGAACTTCGCACTCTGATTCAGGTGGGTGAACAGATTCTCCAGGGTCCAGTAAGGTACGTCACATTTTGTACCACTCCCCCACTGGCCCGCACCCTTCGATGGTGATGCTGGAATATAAACAAACGTCTTATGATTTCATGAAATATTTTTTTGTTTATTTTTTTTAAAAGTCCTGGTCTATCCTGAAACCTTTCAGTAGAACTCAGATGAGCTGCTCATTCAGCGCTACAATCTGAGCATTTCCGACCGGTACCCATTTATACACCTGGGTGGAGAGAGGCCAGTGAGGCAAAGAGACTTGCCCAATGTCTCACGCCCAGTGGGATTCGAACCCGGGACCCTCTGACCGCTAGTCAGAGACCCAAACCACCACTGTACATATACACCACCGTGACTCCTTAACCTTCTGGTCACCAGCTTACGGAGGCCATTTTAGTTTTTTTCTGACTTATTCCATGATATTTTTTTTTCTTCTAGAGTTTCAGATTGTAAAGTTCCAGCCTGAGGAAGACCCTGGTTGGGGTCGAAAATTTGCAAATATTCTGGAAATTGACTTTATATACTTTTATCAAGAAACGAAGAGAAACTGAATAAACAACTATGACCCAGTGACCGGATCCCGCAGAAATTTCGTGGGGTTCGGATGACCCGGTGACTGGGTCCCACGTAATAGCGAAAGGGTTAAGTTATGTCCTGGAAACCCTGAATACCAAATCAAAAACTTACGAGCGGGGCTGTCCCCTTTTGTACAACACAGCGGTTCATCACACTCAATGACTGCACCAACCGTGTAGTTAAAGTCCATGTGGATGTCCGACAACTGAAGAATTCGGACTTTAGGAGCTGAAGCCTGAAAAAGAATTCTCTAGAAATACTCAACATGTTCTTTTCTACAGTAGAAAATGTGCGTAAGTCAGAGACATGCAAGTCAGAAAATCACCCATCTCGGATGACTTCCAATTTATTGTAACATTATTCCAATAAATGAATCGCATAAGTTGGACACTACGACTCCAATTTTCGGCTATCTTGGATGTGCTTTACGGGGGTAATTGTTTTATATATCTATTAGGCCTATTGACTATTATCCTTATTTATTAACATTCCACGTTTTGTATTACTGTCTTACCCATTGCTGATTTTGATTTTTATTCTATACTCCATGTCTTACCTATTAATCACTGTCTTATCTATATGTCTTATCTAAACCCATGTAAAGCCATTTGAGATCATTCTATGATGTAACTGGCTTAAAACAATAAATATTATTATTATTATGAAATGCATGGTCCCGTCTAATGTATGCATTTCCAATGAAATGGTCCATGGACCATGTGCTCACCGGGTTGGACATAATAGTCTAATGACAGAGGGAGGTATATATCAGTGGCATGAGCAATCTCGGTCAAGTCACTCCCAGCTAGGACTTTGATGATTTTTGGGTTATGCCACCTGGCGCCATATTTTATGTTCGATCGGGCCGGAACTTCACATGGACATAAAGGTCATCTGCAGGGGACCACATAGCACATTGGAGCACTTTGGGTCAAGTCGTTCCTGAGTTACAGCACTTTGATGATTTTCGGGTTACGCCACCTGGCGGCCATATTGGATGTCCGATCGGGCCGAAACTTCACATGCACATAAAGGTCATCTGCAGGGGACCACATAGCACATTGGAGTGCTTTGGGTCGAGTCGTTCCTGAGTTACAGCACTTTGATGATTTTCGGGTTACGCCACCTGGCGGCCATATTGGATGTCCGATCGGGCCGAAACTT
>NMRB01004104.1:10997-23902 GCA_002633025.1 Notospermus geniculatus | reverse complement strand
TCCACTACAAAATTTATCCGCATCTAGGTTCGGAGTATGATCGGCTTGCTATCCGAACTAAATAGATCCGCACTTAATAGAACCGGACTTTTTAAACCCGGCAATTCTGTAATGGAAGCAGAATAAGAGCGGACAAATACCGGCTTTTTTTGCAGTGGAAGCGCAACTCGAACTAAATAGATCCGCACTTAATAGAACCGGACTTATTAAACACGGCTATTCTGTAATGGAAGCAGAATAAGAGCGGACAAATACCGGCTTTTTTTGTAGTGGAAGCGCAACTAGTGTATGACCATGACATTGAATGAAGAGGAGTGCAGCTATAGAATAGCACCGACAAAATAAACAGAGTATTGCGTCAGAATGAGGTGAATAGATAGAAAGAAAGACAAGAAGACCAGCAAATGCAGATCACTGACCAATGAAAAGAATAGGGGAAGGGAAAAGGCCTAGACCAGACGGCGCAACACAATCACACCTGACTGAAAAAAAAGTAATAAAATAAAGGCCTACTCTTTATATCAATACATGTGAAATCAATTCATGTTCAGTGAAAATCACCACAGGAAAGCAATCGGATCACAATATACTTTTAGTACTGTCATTTTTTTCACACGTTCTAATCGCAAAAAAGGTTTGCATGTTTTAGCACGGTCCAACTTCCGATATCGGAAAAAGGCATGTTTCCTTCATTTGTCTCAAGCTCAGACTGGTACCTGATCCTACCAACGTGCGCGCTGCAGTCAGCCACGTTGTTTGGTAGGACCAGTATTGGACGCCATTTTTGGAGGAATGTAAATTTTGTAAATAATTTATTCAATTCTCAATACAGCCGAGTGCGGTACCGGAATGCAGCATCACTGGCCAATCAGATGCACGAGAGTGATAGGCACGACCGGTCCTAACACATGCAAAAGTCCGATGTAAAATAGTTAGGACCGGGTACCAGTCTAAAGTGAAATTTGTTCTACAAAATCGATAAAGCTATCTTGTTGCAGAGAATAAAAAAAAAGTTTGGGTTTATAGCCAGATATCAACAACGGTAGAGGTATCATCCGACTTTACACTTTAACCCCAGTCTATCCTGAAACCTTTCAGTAGAACTCAGATGAGCTGCTCATCAGCTCTACAATGTGAGCATTTCCAACCGGTACCCATTTATACACCTGGGTGGAGAGAGGCGAGTGAGGCAAAGAGACCTGCCCAAAGTCTCACGCCAGCAGCGGGATTCGAACCCGGGATCCTCTGACCGCTAGTCGGAGGCCCGAACCACTACACCACCTTGGCTCCCCAATAATAATGATGAGAAATATTGTACTTACCACAAACAGTGGCAAAGTGTCCGAAATCGGGGAGGACTAATTCGACAACTTTACTGATGTGCTCGACAGACGTCCATGATAATGGATAGGTGTGGCACAACAAATGTTTTTATCACCGGAACAACTTTTATCACGTGATATATCACCAGGCATGCCAGG
The DNA here is from genome assembly GCA_002633025.1 of Notospermus geniculatus. NCBI lineage: Eukaryota > Metazoa > Nemertea > Pilidiophora > Heteronemertea > Lineidae > Notospermus > Notospermus geniculatus. Next base: position 22,421 of record NMRB01004104.1, on the reverse strand, counting down.
CCCGAGGTTTCAATGCTTCATTAGCATTTCAAGTCTATGATATTTCTGTAGGCCTTTTATCTGGTGTCTAAGAATGTTATTTGAACGTTGTTACGATGAATATTGGAATCTTATACTGACATCAAAATAACAAAAGGAATTGCATAAATTTTGGTATTGAATCTCGTGGTCGCTTGATATAGCCTACAGTATTCACACAAACAACATATATTTTCAACTTTTTGTATTGACTCTAAGCCGATACGTACATGTAAAGTTTGGTGTTATCATCATGCTGTATGACCTACTTAAGAGGTTTAATTCGGATTAAGGCGTGCTGCCCCGAGTGTTGGCGATTGATAATGCGAGGGTCCATGGGTTTGAGTCCGGTGGAGGAAGCTATGTCTTTCACCTCAGAAACCCATTACAATTTCTTTCATGTTCCTGTTATTCTAGTGCAATATACTACAGACTGATTAGGAACGGGTTTAACCCTTACGGCCTGACTATCTGTGAAAAGTGTACATTTCGTAACATGAATTTCTGATGTCTCTACAAAAATGCGCCTAGCTCACACAATTCGCAACCAAAACTGGTGACAAGGCACTCATTCTGGAGGCAATTAAATGCGCCACGACCTCATGCAGGTTTGCTTCTTCCAAAATGTTTGTGAGAGAAGCAATTCATAGCCGAAGATGCAAGTTGTCAGGAAAGAGTCGCGTTCGGCCTATGTTTTCGTCAGGTTTCCAATCTTTAAACGTCTATATCTCGATAACCGCTGCTCCTACGCGTCTGTCGCTAGCTACTTTTTTCTCCTCTTTCTNGACCAGCTCCAGGTGGCAGTAGTGCTCACCGGGGAGGGACCAGCTCCAGGTGGCAGTAGTGCTCACCGGGGAGGGACCAGCTCCAGGTGGCAGTAGTGCTCACCGGGGAGGGACCAGCTCCAGGTGGCAGTAGTGCTCACCGGGGAGGGACCAGCCCCAGGTGGCAGTAGTGCTCACCGGGGAGGGACCAGCTCCAGGTGGCAGTAGTGCTCACCGGGGAGGGACCAGCCACAGACGAAGTATTTTTGTATCCGGCTACCCGTGACCTGATCCTGGACATGCATACCCGGATGTAAATTATGTTAACGGTTAAGAGGGATTATGCTAACGGTTCCACAGGTTTACATTCAGTGTTTGTAAACATGGATGTTTACGTTATGTTATTTTGGACTTTTGGGATATGCCAACCCAACAAATTAAATACTTTCGGTATCAGAAGAATTTCTAGAGGGGCATGCCACCAACAAATTACTCATAAGACAAAGAAAGACTTGACATAAACAAACAAAATGTAAATAAACAATGATTTTCGTGGCCCGCGAAAATACCCGTGATACATTATCTTTAAGGGCTGCCATTTTGTACACATGTCACATGATGCAGTTGTGCCAGTTGACATATATAAACCTTCTGATTGGTAAATGGCTTACAATGCTGTAGGATGTTGTGAACATTTGTTGGCAAGATGAAACATGCAGCTAAAAATTTGAACATCATCATACATGTTGGATAGTGTTCAAGTTTATTGGGAAGGAAGTGGTTATTTGGCAAGCAAATGCTTGCCGATTACAGAAATTTGGTCTTAGATGGCAAGCAGACCCCATTAGTTATGCAAACAGAAGATGAAGATGGCGTCCTCCGACTCGCCCTCGCAGCCCTCGCCAAAAGGCATCGAAAAGTTGCCATTGGGAGTAGGCTATGCCTCCAATGAAGATTTTACGATGGCGTTAAAGGCATCGAACTGTTTATTTGCACAGCTAACTGCTGTGTATGCAGTAAGCGTATACTGTCTTGGATGCACGTCTAGCTCATTAATTATGCAGCGCTCCCAGAGCAGCTGGCAGGGCAGAAAATATCATTTAGTGGAGGGGGCCTTGCGGAAAGGAGCCACCTAAAGCGATTTTCAGAAGAAAGTGGTTATTTATATCGCCCCTGGTTTGCCAAATAGTACGCCAAGTTTGGCTTAAAACGACGAATTACTTGCATTGTCCTGAACCAGTTAATAAAGTCCCATCGCATATCTGCAGCCAGTTGATTAGCGCAGTGCAAAGAGTGATACGCCAGCAACCCCCCAATGTCGCGGGTTCGAAACTTGCGTGACCACACTCGTAATTTTTTTGATTTTTTTTCATTTTTTTCTTGTTTTTTCCTTTTTCTCCAAAAAGGCATATCAAGAAGAAACATTTTATGTTTTCGTACAAAAATAGATCCGAACAGTGGAAGGTGCCAACAAATGACTGCCGGAGGGTGGCCTCATTGGCCATAGCAGTCAATGCTCCGTAACTACAGGTGAGGGTGCCATTGACATGAATATTGTTGTTTACATTTTAAGTAATGAAATGGTCCATGGACCATGTGCTCACTGGGTTGGACATAATCATCCTCCCACAGCAGGGGTTTTTACCTCGCTCCTCTTCATCCGCTCACACAAACCCCTGCTGAAATACAACAGCCAGTGAATGTGACGTGGCTGTTCCATACTCCAGTTGCACTCCCTGTATTTTAAGGATAACTTGGAGAAGTAAAATTTTGTGGTTTCACCCCGTTTGATTTTAAAGTTTTGTGCTTTACAAATCACTTACATCTTTCCAAAATTGACTGAATTTTATCACAGAGGTTCTTCCTGTGTATAGGAAAGATTCTTATTATTTTTGATTGTTGTTATGAGTCATAATTATTTAATATTGCCACCCTGAAAATGCTGCATTCTGATTGGGCAATGGTTTTCTGACCGCCTCTGCTTGCCTGGGAGGCCCAATTTCAGCAGGGCTTTGTGTGGAGTGTATGAAGAGGAACGAGACCAAAGCCCTGCTGTGGGAGGATGGACATAATAGTCTAATGACAGAGGGAGGTACATATCAGTTATGAGCAATCTGGGTCAAGACATTCCCAGGTAGGCCTTTGATGATTTTCGGGTTACGCCACCTGGCGGCCATATTGGATGTCCGATCGGGCCGAAACTTCACATGGACATAAAGGTCATCTGCAGGGGGCCACATATCACATTGGAGCGCTTTGGGTTAAGGCGTTCCTGAGTTACAGCACTTTGATGATTTTTGGGTTACGCCACCTGGTGGCCATGTTTGAAGNAGTTCACCGGTCATCAGTCATGCATGTATCATTGTATCCCTGTGCTAGTGTGCATGCAGATGACGTGTGTGCCGTGATCATACACTGTGTTGGCATGCATTAGGCCTACTGTACTGTAGTCCAGCCTGACATCTCTAAGTTCAAGCAGCCCACCTGTTATTCATAAATCAGTGGTAGGCCTAACAGGAAGGGTTCAGCACAGACGATGAATTGCTGCTAAAATAAAAGTGCATTCTGCAGATGGGCTGTGAGCAGCCCAGCTGCAGAATGCACTTTTATTCACAAACCTCAGGTACAACTATTGCAGTCTATCAATTCAGCTACTTGGCCTAGTATTCATGTTTCTCTTTTTCATCTATTTCAGAATTTGGCACTTGTTTTCTGTAGACGCGATTTGCTTCCTGCAACACATTATTTAGTGCAAACGAACTTTCGCAGCTTCAGCGCAACAACCTCTTCCGGTACCACCCACATCTACACACCGTATAGGCTTAAATCTATACCTAGCACCTCTCTTTCACTTCACTGGATAGGTTATAACTTCCTCCAAGGTTATAACAAACATTTGCTTGCCCAATAGCCAAACGTGCTGAATAATAATATGGCAAGCACATATCCTGATTAATATTCATTAGGGGGCGTGACATGCTTGCCAAATAGGGACATTTTTCAGCATTAGGCCACAATTCTTTTATTTATTGTTTTACGGATTTTTTTCCCTGGAAACCCCCGACAGGAGGTAAATAAAAATAAAAATAACTTTTTCATTTGGTTTTCGCGGAAACCTTGACAGGAGGGTGGAAAATAAATATAAAAATAATTGTAATTATTTGATTATTTTTATTATATTTGTCAAAGCATGTAACTGGCGGCTATGAAAAAAATAAAAATGTACAAAAATATAATACAATTCACTCAATGAATGGGAACGAGAATAATTGTTACAACCGCTGTGAATTATTTTCGTCAGGCAAGGTTCGTCCAGCATGTCGGCGGTAGAAAAATAAAGCGTTTTTCCCATTATTTTTATTTTTATTGAGCGGATAATTAGTTTTTGGGCGGCGGCAAAAAAATAACGCCATTTTTTCAATTAATTTTATTTTCCAAAATCGGAGAAAAAAGTGCGACGGATCCGTAAAACAAGAAATAAAATAAGTGTCGCCTTAGATGGCAAGCATGCTTGCTAAATAAGGACGAAAAAGGGAACTGCTTGGCAAGCATAAACTCAGCCTATTGGCATGATTGGGAAAACGGTCTACACGATATATGAATGCATGATAATGTTTTGAACAAATGTATGATCGTGTAGATGGGCCTTAACATTTTTATTGAGCCACTCTGTAGAATCAGACCCACCACAAAAGCACTGCCCCAACAAAATTAAAGGCACCACCAAAAAATCAAGCTCATCACTACCAGCATGATAGAACGAACCCATCATCACAGCAGAACGTTGTCCATAAGACTGGCTCTGTCCCGTTCCAGTTTACAGGGTCTGTCCGTATTTTACGGTCCATTTGCAACCGCGACTCCGTTCCGTACTTTACCGCACAATGAGTGTAAAACTAAGGGCACATTTGCGACAAAACTCAATGCTTTCTGGGTGGTTTTGAAAATCGACTAACCCAGCTAAATTGCGAGTCGATAGCGTTGGGTCAGTCGACTTTACAAACACCCCCCAACGCATTGAGTTTTGTCGGAAATATGCGCTTGGCTTTAATATCGTCTAAACCAGTGTACCCTACAGGGCTAGGATGGTTTAGTGGATACAGGCCTTGCATTTTTGCAATAACGCAGAGATCTCACAAATCGGCCGAAATTTGCGAGAGCTCGGGAGCTCCCTCAAAGGTCTCGCAATGCGATTCAGCATCAAGGTGGTGGCGAATTTTTTGCTAAATGCTGCAGCTGAGTGAAATAATAGATTAACCGGAGGCCTCAAATTTTTAGGGACCCGACAAACCCTTTAGGCATTTTTTGATGACCTAGACTTGCTTATGAGATTCCGGATGCCATGAACAACTTACTATACTTGAGTTGATCGATGTCAATCAAGATGACAATGCGCCACGTACCATGAGGTCGCATGCTATTCCCGCCATTCTTCAAGTACTGTGTGCACTCAGATACTTCCTAATCGTCAGGGGAGACATTGTTGGAATAAGTCAGACCTCTGTGAGCAGAATGGTGAATCGCTGGTCTACAACAATTTGCGCAAAAGCACCCCAAGTCTCGCAGGTGTTGCCCGGAGGTGTTGCGATATCGCACGTGTCGCATAACAGACAGTGGTGAGAGGGCTCCTAGTACAATCATCCCACGTGTGTGACATACATGTAATTCAATCTCGCAGTTGATGCGAGGTAACGCAACATGCGAAGGAAATGAGAGGGCGTTAGTGAACACCACGCATCGCAAGCTGTCTCTTATTGACCTCGCAAGTAGGCTATCCTCGCACGGGATTGCGACAACGCAAAGTTGCAAGACTTTTGTGAATAGGTCCCCAGAACTGGACGACATTCACCCATTCAGCGTAACTACCCCACACTTAAATTTTCGCATGCGAACACCGACCAATTTTCCATTCTTTCTTGGAGACACTCAAGAGATTTACTGACTTGACATTTCACCAGGTCAAATTTAACTATAGTTCACACGACATAATTTATTTTGCTTTAAATGTGTTGGGGGATTTTTGAAAGATGCAGTAATTTATGAAATCCGGTGCTCAGCTATTCAATAGGAAAGACCGAGTATCACGTCAGAACAGAATAAAAAGGTTTTGTATGATGGAATTTGAATTTATGGATGAAAGTGTAATTCATTGAATCCAGGTCACCCAGACGAGACGTTTTATTCTGCTATTTATCCTGATTGAGGAGCGGCGTGGTCTAGTGGTTAGCGAGACCGGTGTAATGTCGATCAGTGTTCCCCGTATTTCTGTGTTTTTCTTATTGTTTCCCTCCTGACGGATTAAGCGGCAACTATTACCCAACAATAACCATTCTAGCCTGCGACTATTGTTGGGGAACACTGAGCTACAGAAACACTCACCGACTTTACACCGGCTCCTGATCAGAAGGTCCTGGGTTCGATTCCCAGTCCTAACACGCTTGCTTGTGACCTTGAGCAAGTCACTTTGCCTCACTTGCTTCACCCCACCCAGGTGTAAAAGGGGTACCTGGCTGGTAGTGATGGTCTACGTGAATGTTAGTTCAAGAGTGCTGAAATCGGCTGCCGTGACTGTAATACTCCCCAGGGAGTGGAGATATGAAAATTGGAATGAACAGGCCTATAACTGGGGGTAATATGTAAAGCGCATTGAGCAGTTACTGGGAATGCGCTATAAGGACTCCATTATTATCATTATTATTATTTTCCTGCTTTGAAATGTAACGGACATGAGAAGAAGAATCTGCTTGTTTTCACCTCGCCACTGTGACAACACTGTTCCTTGATGAGAGACTGTTACCACATTGACCTCCAGGAGAGACTGACAGAGTAACAGGGAGCTGAGGTCATGGGTCATCAACTGATCCTCTACAAGATTGCATTCCTTGTTCCTTGATGAGAGACTGTTACCTCATTGACCTCCAGGAGAGACTGACAGAGCAACAGGGAGCTGAGGTCATTGGTCATCAACTGACCCTCTACAAGATTGCATTGTTTGCATAAAATTGGAAAATATGATTTTCTCCTCAACGTTTTCTACCTTACCCCCTGTTCTTTTTTTGAGATTTATTATTTGAGATTTCTCTTTACAGCGACCCCATAGAGACAAATGTTTGACCTATGCTGGTGTTGACACTCTGAAATGCCGATATCGCAATAACTTTTGTAACGTTGATAATTTGCAGCAGTATGTTAGTACAGAAAATACTAGAAAGACATGGAAATACTTCATGCGGAATGAATTCCACTTAAAGGAGTTCGACGTCCAAGTTGTAAACAAACCAGTTTGTTTACAAACAGAGGTCGGCAAACTAGTTTTATTCCTTCGTGAAAGTGGCAGCACCAGTAGTGCCCCGTGATCGTTAGACTGGTGCCCGGTCCAATGCAACTCACTCAACCACTCACTGACCCTCTATCCACGCTGTGCTGCCACCTATTATCGGTGATATGTACTGAAGTGAATATCTAGTCTCACGCAGCCAACCGTTTCGCTCCGCAGGTACTGCGACACAAACGTTCGATCCTCAGATTCGGCTGGGTGACCGAGCGGCTGAGTGACCGAGACTAGTGATATCGTGTTTACAACTTGGACGTCCAGCTCCTTTAAGTACAGTTTTTGCTGAAATGCCACGAATCATTTTGGTTTTGCATCGAAAAATTTGGCATCAACACATTCTATTGTGTTCCTTGTCTTCAGAAAACCTTAAAGATGTATCAGGACTTCACTGTTTACATTCAATGTTTGTAAACATTGATGTTTACATTATGTTATTTTGGACTTTTGGGACAGAGAGAGGTGTATGTCAGTTATGAGCAATCTGGGTCAAGACATTCCCAAGTTTTCAATGATTTTGGGGTTATGCCACCTGGCGGCCATATTGGATGTCCGATCACGCCAAAAATGACACATGAAGGTCATCTCGAGGGAGCCACATAGCACAAGTGAGCACTCTGGGTCAAGTCGTTCCTGAGTTATAGCACATTTGATGATTTTCAGGTTACGCCACATGGCAGCCATATTGGAAGTTCAATACAATCAGGCCGAAATTTGAAGTGCTTGTAAAGGTCATCAAGAGGGAGGTAAATATCAAGATTGAGCACTCAGGGTCAAGCCGTTCCTGAGGTTTAGCACTTGGATGATTTTCAGGTTACGATACCTGGCGGCCATATTGGATGTCCGATCGAGCCGAAACTCGGTATTTTTGAAGGTACCTCTCTAATACACGTTTATGCAAGATATGAAGACTCTCGGTGAAATAATTAAGAACTGTGGCAGGTTCGTTACTTTTGTCAAACTTTGACCTCTGTGACCTTGAAAAGTAGGTCAAATCAAAAACCCGTTACATATGTTATGTATCCTAATTAGATACACCTATGATAAAAATTTGGAGACGATCCAGTCATTAGTTCAGGAGTTATTGCACTTTTTGTGTTTTTGGATTTGGCCACCTGGAGGCCAAGCCAAGAATCGAATCGGACCGAAACTTGGTGTCCTAGGTCATCTGACCTAGGGGTATATATGTACCAAGTTTCAGATCAATAGCTCCAATGGTTACAAAACGTGCTCTGCTAACGGACGACGACGACGGACGATGGACGCTGACTGACGACTATAGCTCACGGGTGAGCTAATGAAATGGCCAGGGCCATTGTGCTCACCTCTGTGATAAGTCTCCGTGGTTATTAAGTGTGAAACTGTGACTCTCACTATGGTGAATGTTTTGAAGGATCAGTACAGATAAAATAAAGCTGAACAGAACTGCTTTCCTGTCTACATGTAGGTCACAGATGTCAAAAATTCTATTTTTCAAGATGGCGCCACCTGGTGGCCACACGTAATGTTCGTTGGGACTGAAATTTTAGCAGGAATGTACAGGATGCTTGCATAGATATTTAGTCAACATTGAAACATCGTAACATTTACTACCGATGAGATATTGGGAAAGTCAATTTTTCAAGATGGCTGCCTGGCAGCCATGTTGAAGTCCAATCGAATCGAAATTTGGCATATAAGTAGACAGTACCAAGACACATATTTAGGCACGGTTCAGCATCCTAGCTACCACTATTTATGAGATGTGGGTCGAAGTCCATTTTTCAAGATGGCTTCCTGGCGGCCATATTTGAAGTCCGATCGGGGTGAAATTTGGTGCATTTATGCAGGGTGCCTAGATATATCTTCACACCAAATCACAACACTCTATGTCAAATAGCCATGAAATGTGCCACCAATACCTTGAAAAGTAGGTCAAATCAAAAACCCGGGATTTATGTGATGTAGTCTCATCAGAGGAACCCACCATAAAAGTTTCGTGGTTCTAGCTGACAGCGTTCAGGAGATATGGCCGAAAGAAGGTTTTCACAAAGCGCCCCCTATAGGCCAGAGTGTACAAGCAGCAACGCTAAGTTTCGGTCCAGAGATAGTTTTTACCATAGGGTACCTGTACACCAAATTTCAAGTTTGTAACCCAAGCGGTTTAGAAACGTGCCACCCCTGTTAACGACGACGACGGACGACACACCATGGGAGAAGCTCACCTCACAGAGGTGAGCTAAAAATGGAACCTCGTTGCAGAATGGAGATAAATGGAGGCAAAGTACAGTACAGATCACAACTGGCATTCCTACAGCTTCGCGTAAGTTACGTGTAACTCACGTGTAACTTACATGCAACTAACGAGCTATCTTACGCGTAAAGGCGGTGAGAGACAGGTGGGTAAGCAACGCGTCGGGAAGCGTTCAACCAATCAGCGAGGCGGTTAACACGGACTGAAACTCCCACTGAAGAATCTGACGGGCGGAAAGCTTGCACGACGCGTCACGTGCGCACTAGTCTGTCACTGCCTTTACGCGTAACTTACGCGTAAGATAGCTCGTTAGCTGCGCATAAGTTACGCGTAACACGAATTTAGGGATGTCAATTGTGACCTGTACTGTAGTTGTCTCTGAACTCAAGTGTGATAAATTTTCAGCATGGCCCGTTCTGCAGGGGAGGTTAACTTTCCTAAACATCACAGATAATATTTATTTGACGTCTGACCAACATGTGTGGGAAATTTGAACTCCTTCTAAAGAGGTGATTTTCACCTCCCGGCCTGTCTTAGACAAGTTCACTCTTAACTGTATGAACGATAGGCCTACATTTGGCAAAACTCCACCATATTGCCATAACTTACTCAACGTGATATTTTATTGGCCTTTCAAAGCGTCAGTGGTTTTCCAGGTATTACTGTTTTCATTCACCTAACAACTTGTTTACAATTTAAGATTGAAAGAGGTTATTGTGGAAATCTGAGGCATTCACTTTAAAAGATTGAGAATTTGGAATGGGACATAGGCCTAGAATTTTGCATGAATAACATTTGATAAATGGGAAAACATCTCTGAATGCATGCCAGCTACACTAGACATTTTCTTTTCTAATTTGATTTATTAAACTTCAAATATAAATTACAAGATCTGCGCAGTTACATTTTATATTGGTTCAGTGCTAAGGTGCTTTCTTCAGGTAGCATGTCTTATCGGCACCAACATAATACAGAGAAATTAGGACGTCATCGTCAACCATAAGCCAGAAAACATTTAACCCTTTCGGACCTAAATATGTTTGAAAAGTGTCCATTTCGTAACATGAATTTCTGATGTCCCTACAAAAACGCGCCTAGCTCCCAAAANCCGTGTGTTGGCATATAAACACACATGATGGCGGATACACAGGGGTGGCACTGAGCCTCATCCCCCAGGCTTCAGCAGCCGTGTGTTGGCATATAAACACACATGATGGCGGATACACAGGGGTGGCACTGAGCCTCATCCCCCAGGCTTCAGCAGCCGTGTGTTGGCATATAAACACACATGATGGCGGATACACAGGGGTGGCACTCGGCCTCATCCCCCAGGCTTCAGCAGCCGTGTGTTGGCATATATGTAAATGCATGCTAGTGGCACCAAAAGTGTGACATGAACCTCAAAATATAAGTTTCCTTTAAAAAGGCCAGGTATTCACTACTCAAAGAAGGGGGTGATGCAGAACAAACTATGAAACCGAAAATGTGATATTTTTTCCAGATTCAGAGATATTTGACTTTATTCATATCGTAACGTACATCACATGGACAGCAATGGGTGCCCATTAAATGCTCCAGAAGCCAAAAGGACACTGCTCACCATCATAAAAATCACCAGAAATGCCAGTGTGAAATAATACCGTGCAGCTAGGAACTGCTCAGCGTCATAGCTGGCTTTGTTGGGGCTTTTGACAATGTTACTATGTAACGTAACTCACACGGTGTCCAAAACATCAAATAAAATGACATTTTTAGATGATAATAGTGTTTCAGCCAGGATTTGAAAAGGGCAGGGCAGTGACTCCCAAAAAAGGGCAGTGACTCCAAAAAAGGGCAGGAATTTTTCACCGCGGCAAAGTGGGACCTTAAAAACCGACAAAATTTTACTGATTTTGGATACAAACAGGGACTTTTTAAAGCTAATGGTGCTTTAAAAGCCACTTTCAAGCCACTAATTAGGTGTCAGACCACCTGCCTCTTCCTGTTAAAAAAAACTAAAAAAAAAAAAAATTTTTTTTTTTTTTTTGAAAAAGGGCAGGGCGTTTTTGAGGGCATAAAAAGGGCAGCAGGGCGCCCCC
>NMRB01004103.1:12245-23708 GCA_002633025.1 Notospermus geniculatus | reverse complement strand
ATGGCAATATACACGAGGGGAGAAAAAAGTACCCAGAATTCATTGCGAATCCACATACTGACAGTTTCAAAAAAGTGTAACTTTAAGAAATTCGTTGTTTGCCCATGGGGTCCCGGGAACCGCGGGCGCCGTCGCGAAAACGAGAGGGAGGCGCACGAATAAATATATTTCTGTTCACCGAGGGTTACCCCCGAAAAATGTAACAAGTGAAGTAGTTCAAGTCGAATGACCAATTCGGGAAAAGAAGTTTTTGTCGACGTGTTCGGCTTCCGGTTTTGGAAAAGTGACTGGCCACCATCTTGGAGTGTTGCAATCTGGGAGAATTTAGATCTCGTTTCGTGCGTGATCAGTTCACCCACGCGTTCTAGACCCAACGTTCGTACTCAACACCAACTTAAATAATTATTTGAAGCACGTCGTGAAAAGAATATACGGAAATATTTCTGAAATGGGCCTAATCTCGCATGATCTCCGCCCCTCACGGGCAGCCGCCATTTGCAATAACGCGTTGCTAAGCAAACGTCACCACGTCGTGAGACGCAACGTCATTGGTCAAGAATCCGTCGACGTCTCACTACACAGTTTTGATGAGAATGACGTGATGTCTCACTACACAGTTTTGGCACTGGCGCCATGACTTTACCCGGACTAATTATCAGGCTTGGGGCCTGGGGGTTTCCCCCAGAAAGGGGGGGGTTCGGGGGGTCTCCCCCCGACCATACGCTGCTGCGCGCTCACATGTCGTTGGACATTTTCATATTAGTGACGAAAGGACCGAATGTCTTCGTGCATTACGAGTATAATGTGTGATTCGTATTAGCGTACGATGACTGGTGGACAATTTCAGGAAAGGCACCCACTTTGGTAGGGAAAAATGATCTGCAGGTCACATGGATAATAACTTGGGTTGGCCCAAACGGTCCGAACATAGGAGCTGCCAGTCGGTTGACCAATAGGTGTCACTGCGGCCCAATTCAATTCACGACTGCAACGCCACAGTAGTACCTTACCCCGCGGAAGCGCAAATATCGTTCGGAAATTCTCCTTCACTGAGCATGCTCACGAGAGAAGGGCCATGAAACGTCCTCGGGGAAGCTTTCCGAACACGCTAATGGTTGATTGAGCACCAATCAAGAGAATATTTTCTGTTGAATTGGTTCGTTGGAACTTTGCTGCCATCTTTTGGCAACAGACGCGGCTGACTGCTCCTATCTATATAATAATGCTGGAAGTCGGCTCAATAAAGTCACACTTAGATGATTTGTTTTGTCTCGAAATTCGGCATGATGATAGAGGATACCATATACTGATGCAACGGGTGGTTGATTTTGAAGAACTTTGTTGTGGTCGTAATTTTACTTTTTTTAGCAGTGTTGTTCGATTGCTTTCTAAATTCTCCCTACTGCAACCCGTTGGGTGCACCTATTCCACCAGGGCCGGGCATTCCATCCTCGGTTGAATCACAATCGCCGGTCGCCACAGGTACTTGCTAGTTATTTTGAAATGTGCACCCAACCAAGTCAGCTAGGGAATAATATGATGCATGTCATCAGCAGATCATTGTGTCTCCACCTGGCAGTGGCTGACTTGGACCGACCTCTCAATGTGGAAAAGAGAGTATTTTTCGTTTGATGAAATAGAGAGTATCTTTCTCATCACGCAATATATCTAAAACGTTTAACAATGATTGACTACTGTGAAATTTTTGCGTGGGTGTCCAGTCCCCTTTGAAGTGACAGCAACAGGCGTTATTTATCCCACCTTTAGCATTATTGTCTGTCGCGATGGCATCTTTATTGGCCGAAAACAGACAGAATTGTCTTTCCCTGGGATCTGATAAGCCATCATTCTCTCGCATGCGCCGTTTTTCTGAATCTCCCTGAATTGGCTTTGGTACGTTGACCTCATTTAACGGTATCATCGATCTAACCAACAGAAGAAAAAGGATATTAAACGTCAGTTTATCTTTGTCAAATAGCCACATCTGTGAGATATGTTGATCCGGAATATTGGATAGTCCAGCGGGACACAAGCTATGACGAATCGCAAGACTTTATCAGTTGGGGAAGATGGCTGCAGACAGTTCATCATCGGTTAATGACAATCTGTCTAGCCTTTGCCAACTGCTTCTCTTCTTGGAATCTAGAATCGTGGGTAGGTTCTCGGCGCAATGGCACTTTCCGACGGATAATATTGTCATTGACGGTCTTTCTTATCTAATGATGGCGTTGAATGTTCCGTCCTTCCCCGAGATTTTTTTTGCCTCTTTACGATGCGACTGTTCAAATCACTTTCCGTGTCTTCTGATGGCGTATGTGCTTACCTGGCCTACCAAATACGGGCCTGAAATCAGAAGAGCTGAAATTTGATGTCAAAATGACGAACTTAGGTTCGTTTTCCATTTATCACCAAACTGAGTACCTACTTCGTCGAAATGACAAATCCAAATGACGAACCGTGGGTTGTCATTTCGACGAATTTAATACTCAGTCTCGGTTTGGTGATAAATGGAAAACGAACCTAAGTTCGTCATTTTGACGAAGCAGAGGTTTTCAGAGCAGCCGTATCAGAAAACGTTCTTCATGGCACTGGAAGACCTGTACATGTATTTCTTGTTGATAGTCATCGTCTGAAAAGGATGATACTAGAATTGCCATGGTAAGTGCTTTTCGTTACGACCTCGGGCTGAGATCGATAGGGAGCAGCCGGCATGATTTATGGTTGCCTGGGAAAATTAGTGTCACTATCGCTTTGAGAGCTGCGCCCAGGGAGGACGTCACTGTATAGATTCTGGTCCTGCGCCTGTCATCGGCGTGTGCCGGTGCAAAATGCTCAACCTGGTCTGAGAATGGATCTACAGGCGGTATTTGAATGTACGTACGTACATGTATGGATGGGGTATTAATGTAAAGTAACATTTTCTGAAACGCAAGAAGTAGAAGAATCAGCTTGAGTTTGGGAGTGGTTATCTAAAAGATACTTCAACTTGAAAATCCCAGTAACTCTGTACGTTCCACGGTCATAATGTCATTGGGGATGCCGAGTTATCAGGGCCTGATAATCGTCGTGCCTAACCCCTGATTACCTTCTCTTTGTATAGTTTATTTTACCGGTAACTTACAAACCATGCCGAGTTCTATGATGAATATTGAAAAGGTATTAGATGTTTAAAGCGATGTCTCAGTGGTGTTTCATGCCGACAAATCAGTTTGTTATCGCTAGACGCTGGGTGTGCGGTCTCAAAATGTCTTGCAGTTATCAAGGCCTACCTTCTGTTCAACTTGTAGTTTGTGCGTCAGTTTTTTTCATCCTCTACCAAATTTTTAACACCGTTGGTTTTCACTAAATTTTATCTTCTTCGCCATTTTGACGAAGCAGAGTTTTTCAGTGTAATTTCTGTTGATTTTGCTACACACTAGTATAATGAAGTTTACGCGATTAGCGTTTTTCAAAATGGCAGCCATGCGGACGGTGAACGTGGACTGCGACTTTGTGACATTCCGGTTTGATTGTGGGTTATCTCTGTCATGTCTGTATACTGTACATCCGGTTGCAATCTCAATATCCAAATGCACAGATAGAAATAGCTTCTAAGTTTATTAATGGATACCAGTTCCTTCCTTGCTGATTATCTTAGATCGATAAAAATTGAACTCACGGCAAGTTTCAAATTAATTTAATGGAAGTCCAACAGATGCTGGTTGGGTTCGTTTGCTAAGGAATCGATTTTAACTCCGTCGTTACCTCGGACAATTATTATTTCAGACGTCGACGTAAGCCTCGAGTTCTCTTTGGATGTTCCAGTACATTACGCTGTGCTTTATTGAGGCGAGGGTGATATCCATCCTGCCAATTTATTGCTTACGAATAATCGAGTATAAAAATATATACCACTCGCGATTTTTTTGGTTGAAATGCTATGTTTTTCTTAGGTGGCGGTATTCATCGTTTCGACGACACCCGCCATTTTGATTTCTGCAAATATTTACTAGAAACTCGCGCATGCGCACTTATTTATTAGGCAAAACACAAAATAAGGGAATAAGAAATAAAAGTGGAAAATAAGAAGTGGGAAATTTTGGAATTTTGAGCGAATTTTCCAGTTTTTCAAATTGGGAGAAATGTTTTTCCCATTTTGAGAAATATCGCCCTTTAAGAAAAATCAAAATTTGAGAAATTGAAAAATTTGCGCAAAATTTCCCACTTCTTATTTTCCACTTTTATTTCTTACTCCCTTAATGTGATTGGTCGTGAAATGCGAACTTGCTTACCAGATATAAATGCGCATGCGGGAGTTTCTTAGAATCTCCACTAAAACCAAGATGGCGGAGGCCGTTCAAACGACGAATACGAGAAATAACGCGAGTGAAAACCTATGAAAATCCAACACCTATGATTATTACATTGGTGCCACCATCCAAACTACCGTAGAAATACGCGAAACTCATCAATAGTTGCTGGCTGATTCTTTCCAACGACAATATGGACACTGCCATGCCATTGATTATCTGGTGATGTCATTGGAAAAGATTTTTCTGTATTTTCTTTTTCGTGGTTCATATCGCCTGCAGATCAAATCGAATTAGTGACGGCAGAATTGCGTTTGTGCACACGAAACAATCCGTTGCCTCAGAATAAACATCGTGGCAACTGTCACTATTGTGCAGTTATCTCTGTCATTCGCCTCGGGGCGCAAGAAGCATCATCAGCTTGAACACTATTTCGAGGTGGAGTGCTCGCAACTGTCCACCTGGGGCTACGAGTACGACAACCTGGCTGAGATATCAACGACACGTCGGTATACATGTCGTACAGGAAACCATGTTGATGAAGTCCGACTCCTGCAACATTGGCCCAAGGCAGTTGCTCTCGTCATTTAACTTACACAGCACGACGACATAATCTTAAACCAGACCTGTATTCGGGGTAGTTCTGATCAAGGACAGTTGTAATGACTGGCCACAGGCGAATCGCTTGCAGCTTTAACTGTCGTGAAATTGACGACAAACAGGCAGGCCAAGCCCCTGGGACACGTCCTAAAATCCACATGACACTGGTTGACGTTGCCCGTTCAATGTTCTTCTACACAGTTACTTTACGATTGGATTGGGATTGAAAATTATTGCGCGAACTCTTACATGTCTTAATGAGAAGTGGTCGTTTCTTCGGCATACCAATTGGAATGACACCGGCGTCCACTGCCGTTCGATACGTTGATAGCTGAGCGGAATTAAAAAATTCCGAGTTTCGGAAGCAGCAGGAGATTCTATTCAATTCCAATAATGAGAGTCGGCCACGTACCCCATGGCAGGAACACTTCTATTGCTGCGACTTATTTGGTCTTCTTTTTGCCGCATGGAAGTCTGACAACGTTGCCAATAAACTCATTCCGCAACTCCGCAGCTACATTTTTGCCGGTGTTCGTCATGTCGTTCGGTGTGTAACTGTCAGATGAAGATGCGACTTCTTAGTCAACAGATACGCTATCGTAGAAACTTCGCTTCCATCCTGGCTAAGACCTTGCACCTGAGTTAGCCCACTTCATCCGAGTCTGCCATCGCAGCACCACCAACGATGTCAACGGGAGAACCAATGCAGCAGAGACCTTATTCACGAAGCTCTCAAAACTTTACGGAGTGCATAAACTATTAGGGGCCGTATATTCAAAAACGGTGATCATCGTGCGATTAAGACTTAGACGCGTGTAACTTCACTAAATGCACACACTTCCACCATGCACTTGACGAAGTTACACGCGTCTAAGTCTTAAACACCCTCTTTGAATACGGCCCTAGGTGTATGTCGCAGCGGCCATGTTGGAGGTTATACATGTACAATAAAAGAACACACGTTTAAAAACAATACACGTGTTTGGCGAAAAATTCTTTTGTTTATACCTCCAATATGGCGACAATGAAAACACTCTATTGTCCGTTTGCAGAGAACCTATTGTTCACTAACCACCCATCACCCTGAGAAAGGATTTGCGTACCCTCAAAGTTGTGGGGGCTTTGTGAATAAGGGTGCCAGACTATTAAGGGCCAGCTGAATTGTTTTTCTGAGCAAGTGTTACACGTACCGATCATTACTACAGCACTACAGTAGTAACTCAGGAAGTCAACTTCCAGAATCTTGCGAATTTTCGACACCAACCGGGGTCTTCCTCAGGCACTTTTCAGTTGGAGAGACCAGTCTTTTCTGGTCTCTCTAACTGAAAAGTGCATGAGGAAGACAACTGTTGGGGTCGAAAATTCGCAAGATTCTGGAAGTTGACTTCTTGATATTTATCATTTTGTGTGTCAATTTTTGTGCTTTCTCGTTCTTTGGACAGTAGTAACTCACGTACAGTTTGTATATGTTACTCATGTTTGGTGTCTTGTCTTCCACTGGACAGGTTTTTGCGCCGACGCAACGTTTATGCCTCTGTTCGGTGCTCTCTTCATAAAATCGAAGAATGAATGGCACTCCTTGGCGTTCCGAGGGCTTTGCGAAAACTCTCTAATGCATTTCTTCATACCGTACCCGAAATATCGCATTGCTTTGAAATAGCGTAGCGTACATGTACACCGAAGTCATCTGCCATGTCTAAGGAATGCCTTAATGCATTTTACCAGAGACAACGGCAATCTCGAGACAGCATGAAGATAGCTTGTCTACAAAATTTAACTTTTCCTGACATGAGAATTAAATTGAAATAGCTATAGCAGCAGTAGTATCATGTTCTAAGATGGAGATGATCTCCCTAATGCAATGTAATCACCAACTGCCAATCACACCGAAGCGCAACGTAATCACTTCCTCTAGACTAATCTATCAATACTTCAATGTTGACGAGGCACTTGCAAAAATAATACTTGTGCGGATATGCTCAGTTGAAGAGGGGAAGGCCGAGACTCAAGGGTCGAGACTGTTGCAGACAGGCACCTCATCAATTCCAAGCTGGTACGTGATACACCTGCTCTCGTTAGCTGTGAAGAATTACATGTATATGGGGAAAATATTGTGGGAAGTTACTGATAACTGCTCTTAAATGAAAACTGCGGCAGAATTGCTGTTAGTGGAAAGAGCCTGCGAACATCCTAATGAGATATCCACAGCCTTACTTGTTTTAATAGAAAGCAGCACCCAATGAATAGAGTTGATTGAGTTCATTTGGCTAAGAAATCATTTGGTGGAATGTTACATTAAATATGTTTTCAATTCCTATCTTCTAACCAATGAACCCAACTGATCTGTAAGAAGAGATAAACTTGGACTGTAACCTCCAAATAATCCCTACTTTTTACAATTGTTGGTAAATCTTTTCCTGACGGTTCAAACTACTGTACATATGCCGCCATCTTGGCTCAAAGCTTTGACACGGGTATGCCGGTAAAGATCGTCCCCTGTAAAAAGTGTCCCTTTCTGTTGTTCAATGACGGTTTTAGGTGCATGACTATAGAAACCAATCACCAGAGATAAGAATGCTACAACAGAAACTTCTGTTCCTTGGCGAGGTTTTTCTGGGGACATTCTTTCCTTTCACACCGGCACTGCCCTCTGTTGACGCCTTGCAATGGGGGAATATTCATGGCGTAGAAGGTATGCCTATTATGCATGTGTCCCCAAGGTAAGTTCCTCATTGCCTTTTCACTTACCATCCGGAGGGATCAGAAAAGTTGCTTTCACACCAAACAATGTGTGAAGAACCGGGCATTTTTCAGATGTTTAGAAGTCAACTGAGCTGATTTGCATGTCCCATTTCAATTTTACACCACCGGTTAAAATTCCATTTCAAACCGAGTTATGCAAGCTATGTCAAAATCCATGGATAGCTACAAGCAATCCTTGGATGTCTCACCATCTCGCCTTTCCCTGACGATAAGTTCCATTAACTCAGTAAATGACAGGAGCACGTTCAGAAGAGTGCACTCATGACAAACGTTTGTTTTCATTCTTAAACGCGATACATGTTGGCTGAAGGAAATTGCCACTAAGTGCATCGGGTAATTAAGAAAGGAAAAGAAATGACGTGCTGGAATGTATAACTGGCGAATTGCACGGTCTACATTTCTGTCAACTGCTTCTGAAAGTTCTTTGCAGGAAATAAACGCCGTATCGTTGTTATGACACCTGTTGTGTCACGTGATGTTAGACGGTACGCGTTCATCAAAAGCAGCCAATGCCTCAAAGCGATGCGTTACTTCGAATGTGACACTCAACATCAGCAACTCCAAGGTTCCTCTTGTGTTGCTGGAGCGAATGCAACAGAAATCAAGTTTCAAAAGCTGTTTCTTTCTATAACCTGAGGTTTATTCTATACAGTAGTATTGTTAAAACCGGGAACGACTGAAACGTATTTTCAAAGATGGCATTTTATTCTCTGAAAGAAATCCATGAAAGCTATATCGCACCTAAGGCTGTGTAGCCAATCTGAAGTTGTTTCTAAGAACGATGAAGCAGTTTCGTTTCTGAAAACCAACATAATCGGTGTTAGTATGAAGTTTACCAGTAGATACACGGGTGATAGAATTTAATGCTTGGCCTGATGGCCGCCTCTATGCCATGGGATTGAAGGGTCTTGATTTCACTAGTTTCCAACTGATTGGTGCCGCTCAATCCGTAATGAATTGTTGGGGACAGCCGTTTCAGGAAGACTGTATTCAACGACACCGAAGTTCAAGGTGATTTGTGGTGTTATATCAGGTCAGAAGAATTCCCCAAACGACATTTAACGACGGTTATGGCACGCCAAGTAGAGTTCAGCATAGATATAATCTGCTCGGAATATTTTCCGTTTTGGCGTGCCATAGTCGGTCTCTGCAACATGGCAATTGGATCGGTTTCCCTTTCAGCCGTCTTGTATCATAGCTGTGGGCAGGGGCGTAGGTAGCGCCCCCCCCCCCAGCAAAAAGGGACAAAAAATACAATGTATTCTTCTAAAAATGGAAAGTTAACATTTTGAGCCCATCTGTCAGATGTGGGGAAAATGCATCTGAGAGGATCTAGATTTTTTCCTGGGGGGGGGGGGGAGACCGCCACACCCTCGGTGCGTGCAAGGTCGGGCTTTGCCCTCCAGTAGTCTCAATCAACTTTGCCCCCCCCCCGGCCATAAAAGCTGCCTACGCCCTTGGTGGGAATTCCATGCATTGCTGTCGTGTTGCTTGTTGTCACTGGTTCTGCAAGAAACAGGGACGATTACACCGAAAGTACACTGTTCTTATAACCAGACAGCTTGCAAAAGGGCCTATGTGCGGCTTAACACGGCTTTATCGTCAGCAACCAAAAATATGGCCATTATCGGGACCATTAACAACTTATCATCACAAGACTGAAAAATAAAGAGTAGGATATAGCTACAAGCTGAACAGTTCCAAAACCTCATTCGTATGACGTCCTTCTCCCTCATCCACCGAACTGCAATCCTACAGTCGTGTAAACTGTTGCGAGGCGGTCGAGTTTCAGGCGACTCGGTCGGTCCAAACCCCATGATAATAGTCATCGCAGTTCTGAACGGTAATTTTAAATAAATAATGCATTTTTCATTACGCAGCTGCAAAGTCGGTGTAGGGTGTCCTTGAAAAACTCGTCTTTGTATAATGTTCAGGTTTGCACTTCGCACATTTCTGCAGATCAACTATGGGTGGCATGCGTACTACACAGGAACTGCACAGTGCAATCCAATTTCACGAATGGAAATTGCATCCTGGAATATCATTGCACAATCTTCTCGTCGGGCGTTCCCNATGACATGTAGACAGAATCAACGTCGTTCTTTACTGAAGGCTAAAAGCTAATGGTAATCCGTCGATACTGTTAAAAATAAAATAAAAATATAAAACGCGTTTTGCAACCACAATCATGAATACATGTACGTGTTGTTATGACATGACATGAGGCCAGATTGATTGTCGTTTATGGACTCAGCGAATGCTACTAACAGTAACTTCTTTTGAGAGTCGGCATACATGTACACCAAAATCGCAGTAAGTTCACAGTGATCTGTCATTGCCGAGGTCCAGCTTCTCCTGTTGGCGATAGTCGGCATTGCTGACCACACAGCAGGCTGTTGATATTTTCCAATCGAAGTCATGATGCTGACGCTTTTGATATGATAATGTTGGGGGAACACGATCCCAGTGACAAAACCAGGTCTCTGCTGTCACCTTACAACTGCGATTTTGGCGTAGCATTGCCGGGTATTTGCTAGTTTTTGCTCGACGTGTCCTCTGACAGCATGTAAGATCACCATCTACGCCGTGTTGTCTACGGGTTTGAAGAAGGCGGTAACACACGGCGTTCCAACAGACACGAAAGAAATTGCCTATTGCCGACGACACGCAGGCAACAAGTTCCGTTCTACTCATCTCATTTAAATAAAAACGACAATTTGTCGCTCTCTGCAACGCCTCGATTGAAGTCCTCCATTGGCACCGAAGGTAATCGCGTGTAAGGGAATGTTTCGCGAAGGTGCAATGATGAAAGACGATATTTTTTCCTTCTCTGTGTGCTGACTACGCCAATACTCATATTATGACTCCATCGGGAAGATAAATTTCAAAGGTTGCATTATACGTTATTGCTCCCGTCAGTGTTCATTGGTATCCTGTCTATACTGTATGGTACCGTAGGAATTTTGTAGTGGGGAAGGTTGTGGTACGATGAATAGAAAAAACGTGTTGCAAAGGATATGACAGTTATCATGTTATTAAGATATTATCGATTCTGCAGTAAGGGCATTTTATGATATCATTGTGTTATTCTTTTGGAGTTACCTGTTAAACTGCTGTGGCAGCACCACGCATACAAACATGTCTGTGCGATCATCAAGACAGATCATCTCACTGACTTACTCCTTGCTGGCGTGCTACGTCCGTCATTCAATGATTCTGGAAATGTCTACATTTGTTGAAAGGTGTTGAAAGTTGAAAGCTGTGTTGAACGTTGTTGAAAGCTGTTGAAGCGTCTAAACCCCCTTTCAACACCTTTCAACAGGGTCTTTCATTTCAACAACTTTCAACAAGTTGCCAGAAACAGGAACGCTGAAAGCTGTTGAAAGGGTGTTTGGACGGGGCAAGAGCTTTCAACAACGTTCAACACCTTTCAACTTTCAACACCTTTCAACAAGTTGGATCGTGTACCCCCCCCCCCTTGACACACCACGACTTCAAATTGGGACATCCCCTCATCCCACCGACTGGAATTAAACGTAACATTTGGTAGGAAATCGTGCAGTGAGCCGTCATGCGGACTGTAAACTCGTAGAGATGTTGGTTTTTTCCGTTTTTATACAGGTACATGCACCTTAAGGTCATTTTGGAATATATCATGGGATTATTCTATTGCAATTACCCGTTACATATATGGTGTTTTACTGCTAACGCATAGTCAATGTTTTCTTTTTCAGCTTATGGGGCAAGATAAATGCAAAAGGTTGCAATGAAAAGTCGACATCCGCTATATAATGGCAGATGATAATCGACG